>JAQBSW010014353.1:0-11829 GCA_029291075.1 Eudiplozoon nipponicum
TGGCAAATGTTGCTGGATTCTGCTTCGCAATACTGCGAGAATGACCTTTACATGCAAACACGCATACACACAAACACAAACACAAACGCATACACACTCACCAACTAGTCAAAACAAGAAACAGCAGTGAAAACGAGTCAGATTTGTTACCACTAGCATAATCAAATGAAAACCCAAAATGTATAAAGATGTAGGATTGTATAAGCGATGATTAGTACTCACTGAAATAAATGGCCTTGGTCCACTTCGTTATTTGTGTTTGCCTAATTATCCGAATACTGTGGTAAATTAAAAGGGAATGGACATCATAAAGATCTATATATATAGTTATATATATATATATATATATATATATATATGGTTGGTTATATATATATATATATATATATATATATATATATATATATATATACCATTAATTCTCCACAAAAACAGTATTATAGTTGCTATATATTTAATTGAAGTTGATGTCATATGACTACCGCAAAAAGTGATAACTGATATCGTTCAAGGCCAGAGTATATCGATTTGCTGGAGTAAGAGGTGTTCAGAATTAGTTGTAATTCTCAATTTTGGAGAACTTTAGCATATCTTGAATTCCTTTGTGGTAGTACTATGTACCGACTCGGTAACAATGATGATGGTACCAGGTACCTTGTCGGCAACCCTAGTCTTGGTATCAGATACCGAATCAACAACTATAATGTTTGTACTCTTTATAGGTTTGGTATATAATAAAGATATCGTGAGTTGACTTTGAAGTCTCGATGTCGAAGACTTCATATGAAGTTTACTCCATTACTGCTGGTATACACTTTCGTATAGGAGATTGTTTCATTCAATTTTCCAACATTCCTTGACAAAATATATGGGGGAGTAGGGCGTAATACTGGCTACTTCAGATGAGTCGCCATTAAGCACGCCATTAATAAGACGAACGAATTTGATTCGGCCACAAATTGAAAAATGATATTCTGTGTCAGCTTCGTTCACCAAGATATGCAGGACACACTGATTATATGTGAAATGTTTTAAAGCATCAAACGCATACAATTTAAATCAAGTTTAATTGTAGCCATGCTCTTTCTTGATGAAAAATGAAAGATCGAACCATGCATCAACAAACGCTAAAGCAACAGTTTAAGTCAGTGCCTTAGTTCTTATTGGGTTAGAATGTGTGGATATAGATCAATTTAAAAACCGTGTAAGTGCCAGTGTAGTTAGGGTAATTTTTGCTGCACCAACCTCGCTGTCCCTTGTAAAGTAACTTCAAACTCTTTGACTTAGTCATTTTCATATACTCCTTTTGCATATCCGTCTCACTATTTTCATAAGGAAATTCTTTAGAAGCATCAATATGCGGAAATGCTAAGCAAGCTCTCAAGGGAATTTGGCATTATTATTCGTAACAATTTGTGTGCCCACATTATTATTTTGTCATCAATATCACTTTTATTTTTTTATAGTTTTTATTACTGTTTTCTTCTAGTTATATAGCAGTGAACCATTAGTTACTAATGACTTTTGTATTGCTGTGCATGATGATGATGAATTTGCATAAGCTGCAACCCGTAAAAACGAAAGCAATAATAAATTTTAAACCATACTAAAATTTTCATAGGAAATTATATATTAGGTTTTGCGCACCTAGTAACAATTTTTTTCAAATATGATCAGAAGGATAAACGAAAGACAGCTTGATCGTGCACATTTCTTTCGTTTTTACTGGCGAATTATCAATAGTGGCTGGTACTACGCTCATTACCCGCTATATATTTCGGTGGGGAATGTGGGAAAATATGATGGTGCAATCTCCTATACGAATGTGTAAACTTTCATTAGTGTAGCCAACTTCATATAAATTCTTCGACAATGCGACTTCAAAGCTAACTCACTATTATATATATATATATATACCAAACCTGTAAAGGGTACCAACACTATGACTATTTTGTCAGTACCTAATTCCAACACTATGGTTGCAGAAAATGTACATGATATCAACAATATGGTTGCCGAGTTGTTACATGATAACAACACAATGGATTTCAATGTATGCTAAAGTTCATCAAAATTGAGAATTATAACTATTTCTGAACACCTGTTACTCCAGAAAAGCCACACACTTTGACTTTGATCGATATCAGTTACTACATTTTGCGACAATAATTACATCATTCAACTCAAACAGTATTTGAACCGTTATATATTTTCATAGGCAGGCTGTTAAACTAAGGTAAAATGCGAAATAATATCTATAAATTATAATACAACCTCACATTCTAAAATTATTTTTTTCCCTTTTAAACTTTGAAATGAATTTTAAAATCTGGAAAAATATGGAATTGATCTTGCCATAAAGCCCAAATATCTACATATTTGCTCAAAGTTAATTAAGAGAATGAACTAAATCTCTTTCTGAAATAGTTTTTCTTATGAATGATTAAAAATCTCCAAAAATATGAAGGCATATGAAGTTTAATTGTAGCTTGATTAGATTTGAAGATCTTAACTCATGTGAACAATAATCTATTGATTAAATAATAGATCCGGTTATTCACAAGAACTGTATCGATCTGTTGTTATAATCTCGCCCAGTATATTCGCACTATTTACGTTCGACTAGCAGGAGTGCAGTAAACGTTCAATGAACTAAAGTCGATATTCTCACCATTTGTAAGAAAAACATAACTAAAAATATAGTTGGCATATCGCATGACGCAACCATGTGATCATTGCCATATTTTGATTGATTTTTACAAAATGATACTTCTTTAAGCAGTGGAAATGTTTAATGCCTAGTACAAATCAATGCCTTAAACAATGTTTCATTTGAAGAGACACAAATCCAAACATTTAGAAATTAAGAAAAGTTGAATAAATAAAACGAATTAAATGTTTTTTGCAAAGAAAAACAACTACTATTGATAAAGTGGCTGTATATAGGCGTAAATGTATGGATAAACAAATTTTCCCATCGACTTTGCAGTTGTATGTGATATTGCTTTTGGTTAAATAGGGAGTTTAGTTAGCGCAGTTTTTAAATATGCCCAAAACATATTTAAGTTGCAGTAAAATGGAATAACTACACACTATACATTCCAATCATGGATAAAACCATTATGAACATATTTACGCAATTAGATGGTAGGCAATAAAATTAAGAGATTTATTTACCATTCGTGTTATACACAATTGGTGCAGGAAATACTTACGTCATTATCCATAATTTATTGCACAGCAGAAAAAAATACAGATGATCAATAAAACAATTATTGATTGCGCGGGTGATGATAAAAAACCTCAAACTAAGTTTACGAGCTTGAAACTAATATCAATCATATTATATTTAACCAGTCGAACAACAAATCAAAACAACCGTCAGTCACACGTACTGACGTCAATCTGACAAGCCACGATAAAACCGCAGTTCATTTATATTGAATGAAAAAATTAGATGATGTTTTCACCTATAGTAGTCTCGCAATAATTGTACAAGACTACAAATGTCAGCTGCACAATTTCTATGCAGTCACGAACAATAAATTTCTGCAGCTTTCGCCACATGTTTGCAAGTTACAGAACAAAACAAGCATTGATAGCGATAATGATGATAAAATTTCTTAAAATCAAGATTGTGCGCTTGTTATAAAAAAAACGCAATTTTATCTAGCTAGTCACAAAACTTATAACTGCTGTCAGTCACACGTACCGACGATAGTTTAGCTATGTTGTTCGACTTGTTAAATACAATGGGAATGGTGTTCATTTAAAACTCGCAAACTTGAATTAAATAATATGGCCGTTCGACAGATGAATCCATAGATTTAAGCATATTTCATCAAAACCATTTTTAGTTATATGGCAACATTTATAGTTACAATAGTCATATGTTCTTGGTTACGGATTAATAGCATATATGAATAATAGATTAGGTATGGTGCGCATAATGAATCGTTTGTTCAAAAGGACCAGAAATTATTCCAAAATAAGTAAGAAAAAAGATATATTCTCATTTGCACCTGACATTTTGAGCCATGGGAGAACTCAGTAGTAGAATATGGCATTCCGCCCCAGACCCACTGTCGTCAATGAATATAAGATAGATCAAACCAAATTGACAAAAAGCACCTGACCCATTAATTACTTACATATGCCAGTATAAACTAAGAATTGTATAGTGTAGAAAAGGCAATTCATCAAGTAGACCGGTTTCGTCCTTATTGTGAACTCATCATGTACTGGCCAGAATTTGCCGCGGACAGGGCCAATACATGATGAGTTCCCAATAAGGACGAAACCGGTCTACTGGATGAATTGCCTTTTCTACACTATACAATTCTTAGTTTATACTGGCATATGTAAGTAATTAATGGGTCAGGTGCTTATATCAAGACCGCAATCTTGATTATAATAATTGTTATCACCTCCGTGCAACCAATGTTCGTATAATTAAACTGATAAAAAACATTTCTTCTCCAAATCAAGTTGGCAGCACATCGTGCTTATATTTATGATGTTAGAAAGATTTAAAAAATCAGTGATTGCGCGCGTGGTGTTAAAAATTCTTTAAATCAAGTTTGCGAGCTTGAAGTAAAAATTTATCCCGTTGTATTTAGCCCGTCGTTGAACAAAATAGCAAAACTCTCGTCAGTTACACTTGCTGACGCGTTTCGACCTTCCATGATCATGATCATAGATCGACGGCAAACTGACTAGCGACGATCCAACAGCAATTCATATATATAGAAAGCAAAATTAGATATGCGACACTCATCTGTAGTAGTCTCCCATAGACTGTACTGGACTGGAAATGGCGGAGAGTCATTCTGCCGTCGTGCTCCGATGAGGATTTTGGAAGGTTGAAAGGGGTCATTACGTGTGACTGATGGTAGTCTTGCTATATTGTTCGACGACTGGATAATTACAATGAAATCGGTGCTTTCTTCAAGCTCGTACTCTTAATTTTGAGAATTTTTACCAACATCCGTGCAATCAGTGATGGTTTAATAAAATTAAACTCCTAATAACCTTACCTCACATCAATCAACATAATTTATCTCCTTTTTTGTGCTAATCATGAAATTATTAAATGATACATATTATTTATATATATATATATATATATATATATATATATATATATATATTGATATGTTCGGTTACGGAGAATTAACATATATGCTATAAATTATGAACTATACCGTACACAAAATTCAAGTGTACAGGACACTAAAACTTTTCTTATAAAGATTTTGGCATAGCCCACTGGTCCCATTTGAAATAACGTATTACTAGATACACCATACCTACTTGTTTGCAAAAATTGATTAGAAATAGTGCATGATTCATCGAATAATTTTATAATTATCATAGAAGTTTGAAAGTTGGCCTGGGCCGAGGTCAACCTATCAGGCTTTGTAGGAGTGGTAGGTGTATGAAAATAGTGTTGTTTACAAATTCGATGCAATTGAACCTGTTTTAAATATCATACTGTTAGTAATCTTTAAGGGACCTCATGAATATTATATATAAGGGAGGTGGCTTTAAAGTCGCACTACTATGGAGTTCCCATAAAACAAACAATGTTAATGCTTGATTACACTGTCGTATATGAGATTGAACAATAAAACTGACTCAAATTTCTTAAGAAAAAAATATTTCTTGAAGCCAAATTCCTGACCTTACTGATGCTACGCAAGTAAATGCGAAAAGCATGTACAAATGAGATTGTACCTATGATTTTTGCTGAATCAGGCATATCCTATTAGTTTATTCTGAACTAACTTTTTACTCGGTACACCATACATAATAAATGAGTCCATATATTTATATATATTTGAGAGTTCGTCTTGTAGATTTCTACACTTCCACCATTCGTGCATTAATACCCATTGTAGGAAGAATCTCAAAAAATAAATCTACACATTTTAACAATTATATATTTGTAATCTTTAAACGGAATTTGTAATAATCAATTGCACTAGAGAACAACAGCAACTGTCAATTATAATTACATATATTTTAACGTGTCAATGTACACTGTTCAATATAAAGGCACAGAAGCATGCAAATGTATGCATGAGACTCGGTATCCGACCTTGAATTTCTCTCTGTGTGCATCAAATATAAACGTTACGGATTGTGCTGCATACACAAAACAGTTTAAATGATATATCATCATTTTGAAATATATGCGTATATATATATATATATATATATTGAATTAAAGATTTATGACATTATTTTGATGGCATACACATAAATATTTTGGTTTCGTCCTTATTGATAACTCGTCAAGTACTTACCAAAACTGTATTAATGTTATATATATATATATATATATATATATACATATATATATCTATATATAGAATAAACACATATTTCCTGATTAGAAATATATTGTGTAATATTTAAAGGCAATGACATAAAGGAACATATATATATATATATATATATATATATATATATATATATATATATATATATATATATATATATATATATATATATTAAAACAAGACGTGATGGAATTCGAGATTGGGCCAAAGGTTAATTATTCTTTTCAGAATGTAATACAATAAATAAATATGTAACACAAAATTTTTAGAACATTTGTTATTAATTATTAATCGAACCTGACATTTTAATTAATCAAGAATGTTGCAAAAATTGTAAAATATTCATTGAAATCATGACATTACATTTTTTATTTATTTTCGTTAAGCTATATTGATATGACAGTTTCTATTCACTTTTAAGTAGATTTCTTTCTTTTCCTTCACACGCCTGTTTCTATTTTAATCATTAACACAGTTAATTGTTAATGATAGCCATAAAATATTATTACTTATTTGTCATTTGTTAAACCTTGATTAACCAGTCAATGATTTTTTAAGACAGCCACGATTTGCTGTTCGCGTACATTGATATATTGTAGAACTGCTATCATGCAAATAGTGTACATATCAGGCTGGCTTATTGTAAAGGGTTCTTTCTAATTTTATTTTAATAATTTACTTGAATAACCCATCCACTAATGGTTGGCAATTGTCTTTATCATTCTCGGGTGTGAAATTTCTTTTTTTGGAAGCCTTATTAAAACAATGAAGCTGAGTGCGATAATACAAAATCCGGAGAGCACGTAAAATAAAATCTATATATTTGAGCTAAATGTAATAAATTAAATAGAAATCCTACTTCATGTCTGCTTAATTGATGAGACCGCCACATAGAAGTTCAGGTTAAATTATTTCGCCTATTATTATCGAAGCTTCTTCGCGTTTTGCATGCGTTTCTACTGCTCGCTCTTGCCGTCATCCCCAGTGCTCGTTCAATAGTCACACAAATGGTAACCCAGAAATCACGATAAAACTAAATACAATATAACAAAAAAAATCTAGAGCAGTTTCCTTTTTGACAAATATTAATAATGCTCAATTCTATGTTTCAAACATTGACTAAATGTTCAGTGAGCATACTTGAATCGTTGTGAAAACTACTATAAAATTATTCAAGTTGATTGCACAACTGACAATTACGAGACAATTTGTATGATTCGTATGCCAGTAAAATATTTATTCCTTTACATCTCAAGGTGTACAATTTGCTCCTAGTCTCGATTGATGGGTTCTCACTGGTCCCGGCACTCTGAAGCCATCAGCAATCAGTTTTTCTGAAATTGTACTTGAATCTATTTTTTCCGAAATTATTCGTTTGCTGATTCAGTTCAGGTTGTGAGCAGAATTTAAAATCTAAATGTTAAATTAAGGTAATCGTGCAATTTGATCTGCTGTCGTTTTTACAAATGTTCCTATTGTGGAAACCATTGTTATTATAGTTCAGGTAGTAGGCCTAAACATATTACTATGCCCAGATCTAAGTCATACTCAACATTAACCAATTTTCTTATCCACTAAAAATATGCACTTTCTTTTTAATGAAACCTTTTATAAACATGTTGATTGTGCAGCAAGAAAGAGAGGTATAGGTAACATTTCCCAATATATAGGCTATTTTTAATACATGTTCCTTATTTTAAAATATACACCACAGTTACAAACATTGCCTCAACGTTTTATTATTGCTCAAAACAATATCAGTTTCAGCTTGGAGAATATGAAATAATATTGACTACTAATATTATTTCATCTTCTATTAAAAAATATGTCATTTGTAAATTATAAAGAGCAAATCACCATATTCCAAACTGATCAGCACAGTATTAAAGATTCCAGGTCCTTTAATATAAATTATCAAAAATTCGCGCAGTTAATAAAGAAGGATAATCTGAAAAGTTTAGGTTTAAACAGTGAATATATTAAAGCAACAAACAGTCCAAAGTCTAAGGGTTGTTTTAAACAATTTATAAACCCGAATATTTTCTTTTAACGGAAATTACATCTGTTATTGACGATCTCAAACAGTATATACCTACATAAATATGTAAGCTCTCGATCAAATTACGTAGGAGCATTGCAATTTAAATGCCTGTGCCAAAATCGAAAGGTGAATACGCCGCCTATTGTACAACACCTCATTCAAAAATAGCTGCATATTCTCCAGATATTGCCATTGATATATTCACCGAATGCAATTTTTGAAGCGCGGTGGATAAAAAAATTGCAGTTATTTACGATAGCATAAAAATAATGTTTGAAAATCGACAATGAGCTGTATGTATTTCAACTAAGTGATTTTCACTCTCCCTATTTCACACTCTCCCAAATTTAATTTATGCTCATTTGTAGGTACATGTGTAGAAGATGAGAAATAAATGTTTATTGCAACTGATAGTATTTATATTTACCTTCTCAGAAGGAAATTTTACTATAAATTACATTAAATCTCATATTCCAGAAAATATTAAATATTACAGATGATAGATAAAATTAGCTATATAGAAATTCAGGGGAACAAAAGGTCCGCACATTTTAGAGAAAATCATCTATCATAATCAGAACGTAAAGTAAGCAAATTTATGTTGAGTTCTTCACAAGTATCGTTTATAAAATCCCATTGAGAAACTAATAAGAAAAAGATGATTTTAATATTGTCAAAATTATGAAATGAAGACAATCTGTGATAAAAATTTCAGTTAAATGTGAAAATTAAGTAAGATAACACAAGTAATCTTACATAATTAAACGAAAATTGGTTGCATGGGCGGTGATAAGAATTATTTAAATCAAGGTTTCGATCTTGATTAAAACACCCTTCCTACTATTTACGTACATTTGTCAGTATAAACTAAGCATCGTATAATGTAGAAAAGGCAATTCGTCCAGTAGACCGGTTTCGTCCTCACTGGGAACTCTTCGCGTACTGTCAAGAATTTACCACGGAAAGGGCTCCAACTCGGGCATGTCTGCTTTGGAATCTTTTGTTGTAACCACTGAGCAAAAGTAAAGGCCAACGAAGGAACATTAATTAGTACATAACTGATAATTTTTTGTAGTGTGCTTTAAGGTTGTTCAGCAGTTAGAGCAAAATTCAAAGTGGATTTGTTCAGGTTCGAGCCCTGTTCGTGGCGAATTCTGGACAGTACGTGAACAATTCCCAATAAAGACGAAACCTGTCTACTTTTCTACACGATACAACGCTAAGTTTATACTGACGAATGCATAGATATAATGGGACTGGTGTTTACATGAAAATTGAAACTTTGATTTCAATAAGTAGCTTTTATCCACTTGTAGTTAAGAACGAACAATAAATCGGGTTAGTTAACATTTGAGTATGCTACTTTTTTACTAATTTTATTACATCTTACCCTTCCCATGTGCACAAATAAGAAGAAATTTTATCAGATACATGAAACGCTTCTTTCTCATTATCTCCTCAAGTATCTACTAATGAACATATCTTTATATATAAATAGAAAGGCAAACTTAGATAGAAATATGTAAACATAGAGAGTGTGTGAAAAAAAGAAACCAGTCAATTGCGTGCGTCACCTCCAGTTTAAGCTCAATGCCTGAACATGCTTTTTCTGCTTGCACAAATCCGGCTGCAATTAGTTTATCCATAAGGCTTCGTATGTGGCTAGCTCCCTTTTTTATTGCATTTAGTAATTATTTTAAATGCTACGTCTGGAGAACATACGTGTGATGTTTCGACGAGAAATATGTAAACATAGAGAGAGTGAAAAAATAGCATTTAAAATAATTACAAAATGCAATAAAAAACAGGAGCTAGCCACGTACAAAGCCTTATGGATAAAAAAATTGCAGCCGGATTTATGCAAGTAGAAAATGCATGTGCAGGCATTGAGCTGACGCGGGCAATTGATTATTTCTCTCTCTCTCTCTCTCTCTCTCTCTCTCTCTCTCTCTCTCTCTCTCTATTCTCTCTCTCACTTTCTATCTCTCTCTATCTTCTCTCATTCTCTCTATCTCTCTCTATTCTCTATGTTTACATATTTAACCTGTTTCTTTCCAATTATGTATAAAGATACGTTCATTAGTAGATACTTGAGGAGATAATGAGAAAGAAGCGTTTCTTGTATCTGATGAAATATCTTTTTTTAGCAGATGGAAAGATACGATGTAATAAAATTAGTAAAATAAGTAACATACTCCAATGATAACTAACCCGATTCATTGTTCGTTCTTAACCAGAAGTGGTTAAAGAATAGATATTTATGTTGTTTAATGCATAAACCTTCTTTCTTAATATATGTCAATATGTTCACTTACTTATTGGAGATCTTCGATAATTGCATACGAATATACCGCTACAACCTTGCCAATGTATTAAACGAAGCAGGTGCGTCCAGGTCCACACACAGTCCGCGGCAATTCTGTAAAGTACGTGAAGTACTCCAAATAAGGGGGAAACCGGTCTACTTGAAGAATTACCTTTTCCACACTATACAATATTAAGTTAATATGACAAATGTATGCAACATAATGTGTTAATACCAAGAGCGCTACCTTAATTAAAGCAATTGCCAATGAATTGTTAACAATGCTGCCAATTGAAAGTTAAATAAGCAGCCCTTACTAAATTGTAAAGTTACTGCAATTTCTTTCGAAGCTTTCGACTACCTGAACAATGATTTCATAAAACGAGTATAGTTGATGGTTCATTTTGAACACATTAATTAGTCATTTATAGATTAGATTTGAAAAGGCGTCAGCTTCATGAATGAGTGGCTAATATATACGAAAATGATGCGTCAAAGGAAGTACCCGAACAGATCATGCTCAATTATGAAGCAATAGTTTGTTTCTAAATAAATCCGTAAGCTGTTGTGTTCTTTGATTCAAAATCCCAGTTTCAGAGTAGCATGAATGTGCAATCTAATTACATTAACCTTCCATTTAATTTTAAAATAAATACTTTGCTTAATTTAACAATAATTGATTGCGCGGGCGGTGGTAACAATTCTTTAAATCAAATTTGCGAGTTTGAAGTAAACACCAATCCCATCGCATTTAACCAGTCGTCGAACAACATAACAAAACTACCGCCAGCCGCAACGCACTGACGCGCTTCGATCTCCCATGATCATCATCAGAGTACGACGGCAAACTGACTATCGAGGATCAATCCGCATTGAATATATATGGATATCAAATTTAGATATGCGGCTCTCACCTCTAGCAGTCTCGCATAAATTGAACTTGACTGGAAATGTCGGCTGCACAATATCTATGCAGTCACGAGCATTAACTGTTTGTAGCTTTCGCCACATATACATAAATTGTGCAGCTGAAATTTCCTGTCAATTTCAAAGAATACGAGACTGCTAGAGGTGAGAGCCGCATATCTAAATTTGATTTCCATATATATTCAATGCGGTTTGATCTTCGATAGTCTGTT
>JAQBSW010014354.1:0-11829 GCA_029291075.1 Eudiplozoon nipponicum
ATAAAAATATGTACACGAACATTGCCTCAGAGATGGCATAATACCAAAGAACTGTTCAAAAATGCTACACAATTGTTAGCTAAGAACAGGTGGTTATGCCACGTGAGACAAATACTAAAAATTAACGTAAGGTTAAAAAAAATTTTATAGTTAAATGTTAATGTTTAAAAAAATTAATTACGCGTTATACAAAGCAGGTTGAGATTGTGGGCAGACGGAGCCTGAGACGTGTGTAGAAGGTTGAACGCTCTCAGGATCAGGTGGTTCGATAAACGGTTTTAACCTGTCTATGCTTACTGATGTCGGTGTAGCGCCTTGCATAATGATGAAGTATTTTGGCTGTCTTAGTAAAATCGGGTAAGGACCGCGATACTTGGGTTGTAGTGGTGCAACAGCAGTATTGTTGCGAACGAGTACTCTCTTGCAGCTGTGGAGCTGTGGGTGAACGAAGACTGGACGAGGCGTGTGTCTCGGCTGCTGTTCGGACATGTTACCGAAATGAAGTCGAAGGCGGGTAGCTTCGTTTTGTGGGTCATCTTGTGCCGGTAGTAGACGTGGGAGCTGACTAGGCAGGCGTAGATCCATGCCATACAAGAGTTGTGACGCAGACGTTTTAATGGATTCTCGAGTACGAGAACGCATGGCCAGCAGAACTAAAGGTAGTGCATCGACCCAGTTGCCATTAATGGACGAGGATGCTAAAGCTGCTTTGAGTTCCCTATGCATTCTCTCTACCATGCCATTAGCTTGGGGATGGTAGGCAGTCGTCTGGCGTAAGATGCATCCCATGTACCGCAAGGTGGTTTTGAAACGATCAGATGAGAAGCAAGTGCCTCTGTCCGTGATGACCTCATTGGGAACACCGTAATTGGATATCCATGCAGAGATAAAACCGTTAGTTACTTCGTCTGCAGAAATGGTGCCAAGAGGTAATGCCGCAGGCCACCGTGTAAATCTATCGATCATAGTTAGAAGGTAGCTGAAACCTTGAACCTTTGTCAGATGAACTATGTCGATGTGGACGATGGCTAGGCGAGAAGTAGACCGAAAATGTTGCAACTTAGAACGAGTGTGTCGTGTGATCTTGTTTTTCTGACAAATTGCACACTCTGAGACCCATCGTTTAACATTCTGCCTAAGTCTGTGACCCCAGAAACGATCTGTAAGAAGTCGGACAGTCGCTTGGCTTCCTGGGTGAGAAATTGAGTGAATTGAATCGAAAACCTTTCTCTGAAGGCTGGTCGGCAGAACTGGCTTGTTGGGCTGCGTACCCGTGAAGTAAACAATTGGTAAGCCTTCCCACAGACGGCATATGAACTTGGTTGGGTGACGGGCTATTGATCTTTGAATGTGAATGTCACCGCGTTGTTCAGTTCGCAGGAGAGTTGGCGTTAGTGCAGGTTCACTGAGTGCCACGGAGTTGACAGTGAACGGTGACGGCGAAGGTGGTTGTAGAGAGACGTCTGGCCTGGACAGGGCATCTGCAATGAAGTTCTGTTTGCCCTTGACGTGAAAGACGTCAAATTGCCATTCGCTTAGACGAGAAAGCTGTCTTTCCACTCTGGCAGGGTACTTGGCGATAGATGAAGTTGCGTTTCGAAGTGCGCTAACTAGTGGTGCATGATCTGTGAAAACAACAAATCTGCTACTGCCAATGATGCTGATAAAATGGCGCACTGCGTCGTGGATGGCGAGAAGTTCTCGGCCGAAAGTGTCGTACCTCGTTTCTACTGGTTGGAGAGTACGCGAGTAGAAACTGATAGGCTTCCGAACTCCGTCGATCTCTTGTTCCAAAGTGGCTCCAATAGCGAATTCAGAAGCATCTGTCGTGAGTAGAAATGGCTTTTCGAAATCTGGATGCGTTAGCATTGTGGCATTTGCTAACGAGTTGATGGCAAGACGAAGTAATTCCTCGTCGTCGGATGACCAAGCAATGATGGAATTCTTGCTAAGTCCTTTTCGGTTCCGCAGGTGCCTGCACAAAGGATAAAGTTGTTTTGAAAGGCCTGGAAGGAACTTGCGATAATAGTTTAGTACTCCCAGGATTTTCTGCAAATCGCTCAAAGTCCTTGGTGACTTGATATTCTTGATTGAATTCGTCTTTGACGGCAACGGTTGAATACCATGGGCCGTGATACGATGCCCTACGAAGTCTGACGGATGAAGCTGCAATCTGCGTCTTGTCACAGTTGATCTTGAGTCCGTGGTTGGATAAGCGTGAGAGGACATTTCGTAGATGTTTCGCATGAGATTCTAGATCTGGACTGAATACCATAATGTCATCTAGATATGACATACAATAAGCAGAGTCGTCGCGAAGTATGTTGTCTATGAATCTTTGAAATGTCTGAGTAGCACACTTGAGTCCAAAAGGCATGTAAAGATATTCAAAAAGGCCAAATGGAGTGATGACTGCAGTTTTCTCGATATCCTCTGGTGCTACCGGTATGTGATGGTACGCTTGTCTGAGGTCAATCACTGAGAAGAAATTGCTGCCGTTGAGTTTTTCAAGTAAAGTGTTGATATTTGGAATAGGATATGCATCAGATTTTGTCACTGAATTTAGCTTACGGTAGTCTCCACAGGCTCTGTACGATCCGTTTGATTTTGAGACTAAGTGCAGTGGTGACGCCCATGAACTTTTCGATGGTCTGATGATTCCCTCTTCCAAAAGCCTTGAGAATTCTTCTTGGGCAGCTTTCAGCTTAGCAGGAGCCAGTGGTCGCTTCTTGAGTGCAATAGGTTGTCCTTCTGTGACGATATGATGCATCGTGTTGGAGACTCGTAGATCGGATTTGTTAAGATCGAAAAGCGATTTGTATTTTCGAAGAGCTGCTGATATCTCTGCTGAATGATGCACTGGGGTTGGCTGAATGACCTGTAACTCCAAACGCTCGGAGGCAAGTGTCCAAAAGCTTTGTTCAAGTCCGGTGGAGGGGTCGATGATCTTTTGATTGGCAAGATCAACAATGAGCCGAAATTTTAGAAGGAAATCAAGGCCTATTATATTATGTGAGACCTTGGCAATGATGAAGTTGTGGGAAAATTCACGTCGTAGACCTATGTTGAGTGTGCGGTATTGGCAGCCATAAGTTGGTATGGGCTCGCCTGTAGCTGTTGCGAGAAGAACGCCTAGCGACATCTCGGCCATTGAATCACCTTTGAGAACTGAGACTGCCGCACCTGTGTCTACGATGTACTCTTCGCCAGTTTTGAAATCAAGAAGGTGCAGAAGTTCGTTTGGCTGTTTGGCCGGGTCATGCAAACAAGTAGGCTGGTGATTGCGACCGGCATTGTCTGTTTGGTTCTCTATGTGAAAAATTCGGCGTGGACGAAAAGAGTCGACAGGGATGTCGGATTGTAGTTGGCTTCTTCCCTGTAGCGCCGTTGATGCCGTTGATGTGCAGAAAGTACGGTCTTCTACTTCCTGCGCCAGACGTTTCCCGATACTGATGCACCCTTGTGCCTGCGGTCTGTTGTCCTCTCCGTCAGCTGTGGAAATTGACACTCATTCGGAAATTCTTCGGAACGACAAAGACAAACTTGGCAAGCATAAAAAACTTCTGGTGGTTATAACACCAGTTCTTTGGAGCATATTTATTAAATGATTGCGGAGATCTCGATCGCCGCCTACCATTATAATTTGACTTGGAAACGAATTTTGGTCGAGCATTCACATGATTTATCTCCGATTTGGTAATGGCCAATCCTTCTAGAACTTTGGCCATGTTCGCCACTGTTCTCTCTAAGGAGGAGATTCTATCATCTTGCGGGGGTGAAGAAAAGGATGATGGATTCACTTTGGGTTCCAAAACCCTATATTCTAACTCACATCTCTCAGATAAGTCATCTATAGAGAGAGTGTTGGGGAGCTGTCTGGCAAAGAGTTTTAATGTTTGGGGAAGATTGTTAATAAAAACAACCTTAGCCTCATGGTCAGAAATGTTGGTTTTATACCAACGTTTCCGTAATTCCCTCAGTATTTCTATGGGGCCAAGATTTGGCATATCTAACTGCGCATATTTGTTTATTATCTGCTCAGTTTCCGTGGGTCCAAGCAAGGATTCTACCTCGTTTTGTAGGCCCAAAATGGGATTAGGTAGCTTCCTAATGGCCTCAAGCTTAGGATAAATCCGTCGCTGCAATTCAGAAGGTAGTTTAGCAAAAACCTTCGACAGTTTTTGATGACTGTCATAATCAGGAAACGGGGAGAAAGCGGAGTCTACGCGCATAAAAAATAACTCACTATCTCCATCCCAAACAGGAACATCAATATCTAAAATTGGACCTGACATTTTAACAATCTTACGGGATCTTAAAAGCATAAATTTATAAGCAATATGAAAATGTATATATAAATGTATAAATATATAACGAAACGCTTACCCACAAACAGCTTCCACTGTTGCTTGATATTGTCCAGTACAAAAGGAAAAAACGAACAGAGGCCCCGTTGGCCTTTGATGACAATGTATTATTATTTCAACACAGAACAGCGTCACTCCTTCCAAAAATTGAAATTGTCCTGTAGGGAAGACGAACAGAGGCCCCGTTGGCCTTTAGTGCCAATGAATTATTATTTTCAACAGCAAGAATAACACACTGCTTCCAAAATTTGAAATTTTCCTTTAGGGAAGACGAACAGAGGCCCCGTTGGCCTTTAGTGCCAATGAATTATTATTATGCTCACACCACAAATTCACGAATATATGCCCAACAAAATTCCCAGAAAAACCAGGATCAGGGTAAAGAAAACGCAAATGTTAGTCGATTTATCCCAAACAAATGAAGAAGAAAGTCAATTTATTTATACCCAAAAAAAATCAGATAAATAATCAATATCCTGGCGCGGTCGCCAATTTTGTAAACGCCCCGGCTTCAAGTAAATGCCGTACGACGTTACAAACTCGGTTAAGGTGCTCTGAATAGAGATTAGTTACTGATATGGGGGCCCTTAAGAGGGCCGGGTAATACGTTCGCTTGAAGTCTTCAGAGTTGAAGATGTCCTAGAGCCTTGGGTGGACTCTGGTTGAGTTTTTGCTCCCGTGGTTGAGCTGTGATCGCGTTGTGTATGGTGTCCTGCAGGTCCTGCACTCAATTGGCTCGTCTCTCCGGTATCCCGCATCAAGATGAGTAGGTATTGACAGCCGACAGAGCGCACACGTATTGACAGCCGACAGAACGCACACGCGTGAAGCAGGTAGAAGGCAAATGCCACAACTGACTTGCATGGTAAATTACCGTGCTTAAATAGCATGCAATATGTGTACTTGCATACTATTGGTTAAACGTGGTTAAACGTGGTTAAACGGCAATTTGCTTTTTTCTCATTGGTGCAACGTAAATAAATTTGAATTTAATTTACGCAATATGTCGGCGATTGATTTGTGTCGTTACAGTATAATTGTTTAATTTTCCATACTCAGTTTTTTTATTTTATGCTCATTCTTTCTTTACTTTTGTAGATGTTAAATTAATTATTAGACAGAAATTTACCTCTCCTATAAAAATAAATCAATTTTTATTTTTGGACATTTGATGTTATCGCTGCTTTCGTAAAACAATATTGTAATTTCTGAAAAATATTGTAAAATTTTTTGAAAGTTCTGTTGTTTATATTGTCGAAGTTTTGGACTTGTCTTTTGAAAAGAAATGAGACAGTTTTGATCTGAGTTTCTGAATTGCATAAGCGGACACTGCATGGTTCATCTCCGATTACTTTGTGAATAAAATTTGTAAATCTTCTCGTCATTTTGGTGTTTTTAATTATCAGCGAAAAGAACCATAAGTTTGCTTTGGGTAATTTAAGTGAATATTTGTTTCAAGGTCTCAATCATTCCAGTTCAGTAAATTTGTGGACATCAGCGTATCCGGGTAAGCTTACTTAATTAATATAATATAAATTATAAATAATTTAATAATATCATGTCTGGTTTATTAAATACTGAGGATACAGAGCAGTTGGCTAGCGGACTTAAGGATTGTAGCTTAAGAGATAGTTCAGAGGAACTTAAGTGTTCCAAGATAGATGATCATTCCACATATATGGATTTTCCGGGCCTGGCATCCAAGAGACCCCCTTATGGTAGTGACCTAAGGGCCTCTACACTTTTCTATATATTTACTGATAAAACACGTAAGCGGTGGATTGATTTTAATTATTAATTATTGTTATTTTTTATTTAAAATAAGCAAAGATTAATAATATTATAGTTTTAGAAAAAAAACAATTCCTCTTTCCTTGATAATTGTAGAGGCTTCTAACCTATTCGTGTCTGAGAACCCCATAGATGCCAGATCGCTTGTAGTCCTAATGTTTACAGTAGAATCTGATATGCTTATATTTCCATTCGCATCTGCTAAATTTAAATCTGCAATATCTTGCACCAACTTGCTAGTGTCCTCAAATTTAATATCAGCATCCATATCTGTAAAGTTTAATTATTAAATCGACACTTAATGTTAGGCAAATCGGAATTTGAAACCTGTCTCGCGCAAAACACACAAACAAATAATCTGGAAGGAGATATGCGTGAACAACAGAATTATTAAATTACCTGTTCCAGAACGTCCCTTCTATGCGTGCTTCAATAAAAATACAAGACAGTATAAGCAGATATATATTGATTAATTTGATCAGTCTTTAATGAAGAAAACATGATAATTGCAGCAGACCAAAGGAAGATTCAACCAGTCGAGGACCGTGACGCTCGAAAACTGAAAATGGCGCACAATTCAAAGTCAAGTATTTAAACAAAGAAAGTTCTGGAAAATAAATAAACAAATTCTTTTTAAATAAAATTCGTTTGAATCAGCCAAGGTGGTTTAAATTTATCAGTTAATGTCACTTTAATTTTGGCGGAGGAATTATCTTCCTCCACATGCACCACCTCCTGAAACAAAGACGGCTCGTAATAGACGTAATCATAAATCTTTGATTGACGTTGCACTCTTCCAGAACGAGTTGTGCATAATGGCGCCCCTGAAGTCGTCATCGCGCCCGGTACAGTTGACACTGGTTCTTCCGTATCATCTGGTATAGCCAAACAGTTTTCATGCTGTGAACTGGTAGAATAAGATTTTGCTATATTAGACAACGCGTCGTTCTGAGTTCTGCATTTCGTTATGTGCCTGTATGGTGGGATTGCACACATCAGATTCGCCCATAGAACGACGGTCATTCAACGCATCTGTTAATTCAGTCATACCGTCGATCCAGATAAACTGGGGAATGCAACGATCCAACGTAACACAATCCTCAATGCCATTTATCTCTATGATGACATTCTTGTCAGTCATCCTCTTGACCTTGTATGGTCCTTTGTAAAATGGTGTCAGGCAATTCTTACTATTTTCATTAGATACATACACATGCGAAGCCGATCTTAGATCAGAAGACACATAGCATTTGGTTTTTGCTTTTCTAGTCTTGGTCGGAGCCAAACGACACATCTTATCTCTAAGTGCTCCTACGAACCAATCTACATAACTAGAAGCCCAATCAATACTACTTGGAGTTTCTATTAGAAGATCTCCAGGCAAACTTAATGGTTCTCCATAAACCAGTTCTGCTATTGAATTACCTAATTGTGCCCTATATCTGTTGCGCATGGCGAGTAGTACTATAGGAAGATCGTGTATCCAGCTAGTTCCTCTAGTACACCTTACTGCAGCTTTCAGGTTCACGATGAAGCCTTTCTACCATCCCGTTCGCTCGTGGGTTATACGCGCTAGTATGTAATACAGTGGTTCCCATGATGTTGAGGGATCTTACGAAAAGCTTGGACATAAATTGACTACCGCGATCACTAGTGACCTTTTCCGGAACACCATAACGCGATATCCAATTATATAGAAACGCGAACAAGACTTCTTGCGCTGTCATGTCTTTTAAAATCGCCACTTCAAATTGACGACTAAACCTATCTACCATAGTCAGCAAGTATTTGTCTCCGTTTACTTCAGGCATCTCAACAATGTCTATGTGTACGTGTCTGAACCGTCCATTTGGTATTCCAATGTTCTTTATCTCGGTTCTGGTATGTCTCCACACCTTACATGTTTGACACTTGGCACAGGCTCTTACCCATACCCGTATGTCTTTAGACATGTGCGGCCATACGTATCTGTCATTGATCAATCGAATGGTGGCTTTAATGGATGGATGACCCATGTCATGTAACACTTGGATAATCTTGGCCCGTAACTCCAACGGAACATATGGTCGTGGTTGACTTCTAGACGTTTCGCATAACAACCCTTCCACTTATGAGCTTACGAACATATCCTGGTCTTTGGGATAAAACTAATGTAAAGGGATCCGATCCTTGCGCTTCCTCGATTGGACTAACTAAATCAGGCATCGAGTTGTCTAAATTCTTCAACGGACCTTGAAATATCAGCTCGACATCGGCTTCATTCGGTCTGCTAAGTGCATCAGCTACCACATTTTCCTTACCAGCAATATGAGACACAGTGAAATCGAACTCTGCTAACCGTGTTATTTACTCTACGAGAGTAATTAAGCCTAGCTGTTTTACCAAGTATGCTGATCAATGGCTTATGATCGGTCAATAACTTAAACTTATGTCCGTCTAAGTAATGCTCGAAGTGTAGCACTGCGGCATACACTGCTAGAAGCTCTTTGCCAAACGTATCATAAAGTTTTTCTCGATCATTAAGCTTACGGCTATAAAACCCAATCGGTCTTACTATGTCCTGATCTCTTTGCTGTAGCACTGCCCCTAATGCAACATCTGAGGCATCTGTGATTAGCTCGATAGGTTTTCCCAATCTACAGGTGCTAATGTGGTTATGTCACTTAACATTTCCTTGGCCTTTTGGAATTTTTCTCGGTCTTCTGGACTCAAGTTTATAGGCCAAGACTTCTTGATCGTGCTCTTTTCACGAGTGAGATGGCGTGTTAACGATCCAAGAATTCCGGCTAGACCTGGAATGAATCGACGATAATAGCTGATCATACCCAAGAACCTTCGCAACTGGCGTACGGTTCGGGGTTCCGTTACGTCCTTTATAGCTTGGATCTTATCTTCCAAAGGTTTAATTCCGTCTTTGGAAAGTATATGACCAAAGTATTTAACTGAAGAGCAATCGATATTACTCTTATTAGGTTTGACCACTAATACATATTGTTCCAGCCTGGTCAAACCCGTTTCCAAATGTGTACGATGTTCATTTCGTGAGCGACTAAAAATTATTATGTCGTCTATATATACCCTTGCAAATGGACAACTCTGAAGGATTTCTTCAGCCAAACGCTGGAATGTCTGACTGGCATTTTTCAAACCAAAAGGCATTCGAAGAAATTCATGCGATCCCCTCTCCTGGAAATCTGACTGCGGTGAGTGGTATCGAACTTTCCTCCATTGGTATCTGATAGTACGCTTTCTGGAGATCTAAAGTTGAATAAACCTCATATCCCATTATATCTCGGAGCAAGGTACTCTGGTTAGGGAGAGGATAAGAATCACCCTTCGTCACTGAGTTTAATAGACGATAATTCCCACAAACCCTCCATTGACCCGGTTCAGGTTTGGGAACTACCACTATTGGGGAAGCAAAACTGGAATTTGACCTTCTACAAATCCCCTCTTCGCGCAATTGGTGAAATTCTGACAAAGCAACCTGTTGCTTGTGTTGTGCCAATGGTTGAGCCTTTGGTGAACAAGGCAACGGAGCCACCAATTCTATTTGGTGTTCTACTTCTGTCTTCAAACCTATCATTTTGGCAGTGAAAAGTTGAAACACTGCTAGGTGCTTCTCGATTATATCGGCAAAGTCATGTGCGACTGTTGGACGAGGTAAAAGAACTGTTATAACTGCCGACGTGTTAGACTCAGTAGGTGTTTACATCCCTACGCCTTCTGCGATAGTCCCAGCTTCGGGGTCTAATGTAAGCGTAAAATGTGTCAAGAAATCCATGCCAATGATATGGTCCTTGACATATGCTACTAGAAAGTGCCATCTAATGGAAGATTTCTTGCCTAACGTTACCGACATTTTTTTCATCCCTTTCACTCCTATTGGACTACCGTTAGCGGCCCATAGGAGATAATCAAATGTGGGGCAATCTGCTTCCACCACGTCTGACCTAACTATGCTTACCTCAGCACCCGTATCGATAAGAAATTATAATCCAGATAATTCATCTTTAATAATGAACTTGTTGCTGGATAATCCGGCAATGTTTTCCAGATCTCCGCTTAGTAAGAATCGGACTCTCTTGCCTTCTGCATCGGTGCAAACTGTTCCTGTCGCCTTTTTATCCTTTGCCTTTTAAAGGCATATCTGGGAGCCTTTGCAATGGAACCCCCCTACGGCTCCTACTAGTGGGGGTTTTTGTCCTTTTCCCGGTGATGGATTTCTCTCTACCGGTTTAGTGCTTCCTTTCCATCCGGGTCCACCTAATCGCTGGTATATACAATCTTCACCCTGGCACTTCGCACTGCGTCCGTACTCGCAATGTGCCTTACACCATCCGCGTGGCCCTTTGAAGCGTTGACGCGAGTGACTCCCTCGACGTCTAGTATACCTATCCTGACTCTGAAGTTGCGCAATGTCACGACGTAAGCTACCAACTTCTCTACATCAGAAACTCAAGGTTTCTTGTATATTCAGGTTGTTTTCGGCATTTGCCCTGACTGGCTGCACCATGACAGAATCTGCTATTACAGCATGTATTTGTGATTCCTGCTGTTTATACACCCCGTGTAACCCTCTGAATTTTGTTGGCCAATCAATGCTCATAGTGTCAAATACTTCCAATGTGGTTCTAAGCCTAATTGGTAGCTCAGCAATGCAAATGAAGTTGACTACATCTCTGGATATATTCAACCTGGAAGCTTTTGTGCAAAGGCGTTCGTAAAATTCGGACGGTAATTGACGCCCTATTTTTTCTAAGCGTAATAATTCGCACATTTGCGCCGATATTCCTGGCTGATATCTCTGTCGAATTTCAGCCATTAGTAACTCAAATGCATTGTACGGTTTTTCTTCCACAGTTCTGTCTCTGAAATTTTCCAAAGCATTTCGGAAACTTTCAGGCAACGCCATCCATGCTGCAACAAATTTATCCATAGGATTTACAATATAAGCACTAAATATCATTTGGGCATCTCCGACCCAACTTGAATGTTTTTCAGATTTATACTGCGGTAGACTTAAAATTCTTGATCCTGGCGCGGTCGCCAAATTTTGTAGAGGCTCATAACCTATTCGTGTCTGAGAACTCCATAGATGCCAGATCGCTTGTAGTCCTAAAATTTACAGTAGAATCTGATATGCTTATATTTCCATTCGCATCTGCTAAATTCAAATCTGCAATATCTTGCACTAAATTGCTAGTGTCCTCAAATTTAATATCAGCATCCATATCTGTAAAGTTTAATTATTAAATCGACACTTAATGTTAAGCAAATCGGAATGTAAAACCTGTCTCGCGCAAAACACCCAAAAAAATAATCTGGAAGGAGATATACGTGAACAACAGAATTATTAAATTACCTGTTCCAGAACGTCCCTTTTGTGAGTGCTTCAGTAAAAAATACAAGACAGTATAAGCAGATATATATTGATTAATTTGATCAGTCTTTAATGGAGAAAATGTGATAATTGCAGCAGACCAAAGGAAGATACAACCAGTCTAGGACCGTGACACTTGAAAACTGAAAATGGCGCACAATTCAAAGTCAAGTATTTAAACAAAGAATGTTCTGGAAAATAAAATAAAAAATTCTTTTTAAATAAACTTCGTTACAATCAGCCAAAGTGGTTTAAATTTATCAGTTAATGTTACTTTAATTTTGGCGG
>JAQBSW010014355.1:0-11826 GCA_029291075.1 Eudiplozoon nipponicum
GTAGGCCGATCGACCAGACGGTTAATTACTCGAATGAGAGAACATTGCAACTTAAACGCCTGTTTTAAATCAAATGATGAATACACGTCTGCTATTGCGCAACACATCGAAACATCGCACGTATGTTCTCCAGACGTAGCATTCAAAGTAATTACTAAATGAAAAAACAAAAGGGAGCTAGCCACATACGAAGCCTTATGGATAAACAAATTGCAGCCGGATTTATGCAAGCAGAAGAAGTATGTTCAGGCATTGAGCTTGAACTGGAGGTGATGCACACAAGTCATTGGTTATTTCCCTTATTCCACACTCTCTCCATGTTTACATACTTGAGAAGAATATAAGAAAGAAGCGGTTCGCGAAACTGATAAAATCTCCTTTTCTCTTTGCACATGGAAAGAAACATTCATTTCTGATTTCTGGCCACATTGGCTGTAGGCATACAGTTGCCTTCACTATCGAGAAGGCCTTCATATTTTCGTGCAATCATGATAAACTAGGAAAGCCATTACATGTTCAAACAGAATTGGCACTACTCTATATGTTGTTGATTGTTGAACTGACAAATTTGCTCGTAGTCCAACAGAAGGCACATTCTAGCATTTCAGTATGATGAAGATTAAACCAGATAGTCAGCTTTGTCTAGCTGCGCTTCTATACACTCCATGCCAAATACCCTAATAATGTTAACTTAACAGTTGCATGCTAAAAAATATGTATTTTAGTTATTAGCCCGAATTTAAAATTCAACTACTGCGCTACACCATCTGAGAATTGAATAAATGTCACCATTTCTGTATCCTCTATCAATGCGGCCGATGGAGAAAATATACCACACAATGTCTTACCGCGTAGATATAAGGCAGTTGGCATTCCAGTCACGTGTGTTGCATGCAAGACACCTAGAAGAGAATGAGACGTAGTTAAGATTGGAAAGCGCGATAACCGACAGCCAGCTTATTGTGGCGACGACCGAAGACGAGTGGAACGCATCAAAACGTGTACCAGTCGCCTTGATATAGTATTAAAGGTGGCAACGTTGTTTGTATCAAGTTATTAGTGACTGGTTTCTAATCGATTGTTGCCGCTTGCCTAACATGCACTTGTTGCAGAATGGCGAATTTTGCACGCATCAAGTAATGCCGACGAGGTTTTACGTAGACCACACCTTAATGTTGTAACAAGGCCTTATGCTTGCACTTTACCTCTGTTTAGAATACTCTGTGTTTGGACGGATACAATAGAGGCCGATGCAAATCGCAGTCAGTTTCCGTAACAAACACGGAGTCACCTACTTGTAGAGAGTTGGGTGCTGAAGCCTCTGTGACTTCATTGGTGCTGCAGAATGGAAGGGAAAAACACAGCGAGCCAAGACACAACAGCCTTTTCAACTGGATTGTGGGCGGTATCAGACGAGGAAGCTTCGTGCAAGTTAACTCTCAGAGCGGCACTGATGCTGGAAACCGACCCGTCGGGCAACTTGGTAACTCTTAATTAACGTATTTCGTTTCTATCGTGTCAAGTTGTTGACAAGGTTCTCTTAAATTTGCGTTCATTTTACAAGAGATTCCGCCTGCCGCCCTCTTTGTCTGCAGCTGAATAGATAATATTCACGCACGGAGAAATTGCAGACAAAATGGTATTTTCCACAGGTGTCCCTTCATTTAATATGCTGTTCGCCGTGTATAACTGTAAGCTCAACTACTTTTGTGGATTATTAATGCAAATCGAGAATGACTTGCTCATGATGACGTAACAATTTAGTCATAATTTCATGTTTAGACAACACAGTTCATGTTAAATGTTGATGGTAAATTGCTCAGTGCTGCTCATATTGTTTTTCCTTTCGCCGCAGTTTTCTGGTGCGGGACAATTGACGGCCGACTCGTAGGTCGGTAAAATATTGAATCCTTTACACTTCCAGGTGCACCGATTTTTGGCCTCGAATGAAGGGACAAGTGAGAATCCATCAATAAAGGCGAAAAACCGGGGCACCTGGAAGTGCAATGGATTCAAGATTTTACCGACCTACGAGTACGCCGTCAATTGTCCCGCACCAGAAAACTCCAGCGAAAGGAAAAACAGTTCATTTTAGTTTCATTTAGACTAGTCAAATGTTTAAAATGTTTTTTATCAAATAAACTAACATCGGTTGCGCGGGTGGTGATAACAACCATTATAATCAAGGTTGCGGTCTTGATATAAACACCTGACCCATTAATTACTTACATATGCCAGTATGAACTAAGAATTGCATAGTGTAGAAAAAGCAATTCATCCAGTAGACCGGTTTCGTCCTTATTGGGAACTCATCATGTACTGGCTAGAATTTGCCGCGGACAGGACTCGAACCTGGGCACGTCTGCTTCGGAATCTGGTGCTCTAACCACTGAGCCATCCTGCCGCACACCACACTGCACAAAATTTTCAGTTATATACTAACTAATGCAACTTGGTTAGTCTATTTTCATAATCTTCTTCTTCTTCTTCAACAACGTCATCATCATCTCCATTATCAACATCACTATCACTATTATCATCACCACTATCGTAATCATCTTTATCGACATCAGCACACTATCATCTTCATCATCATAAACATTTAGCAGGACTCTCTCTCTCTCTCTCTCTATATATATATATATATATATATATATATATATATATATACATATATATATGTATATATATATATATTTTGAATTGCGAGCTTTAATAAAATTCATTGTACCCTTCCTGTGTGCAAAAACAAAAAGAAATTTTATCAGATAGAAGAAACATTTCTTTCGCATAATCTCCTCAAGATATGTTCATTAGTAGATATTTGAGGAGATTATGCGAAAGAATTGTTTCTTGTATCTGATAAAATTTCTTTTTGTTTTTGCACACACGAAGGGTACAGCGAATAACTGAAGTATTGTGCAGAAAGAAAGGCATGCATTTACGCAACACTCCAGTCCTTGATAGAATCAAATAGCTCATTTATCGACAAAATCTCTATGTAACTGCCTACGACGAACATCTTCGAAATAATATAATTTGCCTTTCGCAGAACGGCGAAGAAATGTCTGTGATTCTAGTAAAAGCCAGTCCAATAACAAGCGAATTTTAAATATGCTTACACAATTGTTTACGAAATTTCAAAATTAAGTTCATTCCTACAGGATACTTTATTAGCCACACCATTTCTGTGGACTCAAGTCGAAGATTGGAATCGCTTTGGAAGTTCGCATAACTTTACAAAAGGGAAGTAGAACCGAGAAAGTCAGATTAGTTTCCACCAACCTCTGTCGCAGGGCGGAAAACGCGTGTATGTCACTCCAAAGAAATGTTGGTTGAAAAGTTCCAAAAATGGATGAACCCGATCTATTCGAAAACATCACTTTGTTAACTTCAACAACACTGTGACAAATAAATATCTAGTACGAGTGTTGGTAATGTAAAGCTCGCAAATTTGGCGTAAATAACCGCTGACAAATAGTTTTAGTTATGCACAAAATGGCTTTTGCTCGCATAACGCGTGTCACTTTAATAAAACAAATTTAAATTTAAATTTTTTTTTATCTATTCACTTTTCCTGATGCCCGGCTGCTTTATCTTCCAATCCATTTGAATAATTTCCTTTAGCCGTCTTTCACTGCGTCTAGGTAACTCACTAATATGCAACCCAGCCCGACAAAGGGCCGTTTGAGCGTCATCAACCTCAATGTATGCTCTGGATTGTGGAAATGCGAATCGAGCCACTCTATTTTTTTCTATCTAGCGGGTGAATCAAAAGAAGTAAAGTTTAAAGATATTATTATTGGTCAATGGCTTTACGCGGCGCATGTCGCTGCCCTCAACTTAAAATTTAACACACCACCATCCTCTAATTGCTCTCAATGTGAGTAACTAAGCTTCTCGGTTTTTTCACCTGTTAAAAACGCAAACGCAAACCGAAGCTAAAACCGCCAGCGTAGACGAAACTGCCTCCGGTGAACCGAGAACAACGGGACGCGGATTCCAATCTACGAAAGTTGTACCACTGGTCACTGTGTACAGGGCCTCAACACAGAACACAACTTCGAGTTCGACCAGCCGAGACAGCCATGGGGTCAGTGAAATAGCGAGTAATGGCAGCAGCAACGACAGCAATAGTCAGGACAGTGTGAAACAGGATAGCAGCGTCGACAACCACCATCACGAAGAGAACAAAGCACACCGGGTCGTGACATCAGAATCAGACCCGCTGAACAGACCTCAAGCTGAAAACACCTTTGACCGACCGAGAAGCCGAATGCGGGAGAAAACGCAAGACCCAACGCCCAAGGCGCCCGATGACAGTCATCCAGTAAGCGGCAACAACCGAAAACGCAACGACGCCCCGGCGGAACCCGCGATGGCCCGTGTCTGCTACGAAAAGCGGCACGAAACAATTGAAAGCATACCGCGCCCACTCGGCAACTTTGGTAAGATGTTGGCGCATGCCCAAGCGTGTGGCGTATCGGCTCATTAAAAATAGCATTGAATTTGATCACGACGAACCTTTCTTTGTCGCTCAACATTTATGTTACAGATCTGGTCGTAATAATGCGTAGTAGTTTAACGAATTTCTTTAATATTAATAATGATAATGATTAAGATGATGATGATGATTTTCGAACAATAATGAGCACGAGTCTGAGAAAGACAGCCGATACGGACTGTCGATATGCAAGAAGTCTAAATTTTGGTGGAGTAAGTGCCAAGAAGTAGGCAAATTGTTCACAAATTGACGACAAGAACAGACGGCTTCACTCTCAAACAACGAGGGCAACGCCAACCGCCATACGCCAAAATTAAAATTCCCCATCTCCTGCCAGATCTGTGTGGTCGTGACCGTTTACACACGGCAGGCTACGCTGGAGCAAATTCCTCAGGGTCCCCGTAGGTGCGAAATAGTTACGTAAACATGGCCAAGTTGCTGAATTGCATTTGCTATCCCATGCATTGTGAAAAGTGAGGCAAGCGAACTGGGCAGACACAAGCCGGGACTCGACAGGGAATGGAGTGCACGGACCAAATACGCACGTTCAGGTGCAATCCAATGCCGTACACCGACATCAGCATCTCAACATCTAGACTACATAGACAATGTCGATGCTTTGTCAGCAAGTTATATTGGCGGGCTAGGATTAGTTGTGGCGTCCCATTCAACATTGCTTGACTACATGAAACGCGTTGTAGGGTGTTATCGATGTTTTTTCGCATAGGCAAGTTCCTTTCCTCTCTTTTTGCAAGTAGACACAGCGTTCAACAGGAATGTGCCATAGCTACGTTCTTTTCTAATCACGTTCGGCGATGCAGTCTTCCGTGAGTTGACCATGGAGCTTGTTTTACTAAACATCAATTGCGTTAGTTGAGACACTGTCAGAAAAGACAAAAGTTTCAGAAGGCCTAGATTAGCTACTACTGTTATTCGTGATATCGGTCACTTTATCACGCCACACCCTACACTCACTAATCAAGAGATAATGGAATAAAGAGAAAAAGATGTGGGAATCAATCGTTTGCTGACCAAGATTCCTCTGAAAACCACAGTGTCGGAGGTCCGCGTTTCCGGCCATGTAGGTATGTAACGCATGCCTGTTTTAGGCTAAAAATACCTGTCTATCGGTGAAGTAAAGCAAGGTCCAAGCCTTGACCACAGTATGGCCGACCTGCTTTTTAATCGCAAAGACTGGTAATGTTCTCGTGCACTTCAAATCCTGGCACCTGATGCTAATCAGCCTCACATCTTCACTCGCGCAAAATATTCTGTTTTTCAGCCAATGACAGTACCAACGTTTGTTGAATGGTTTTGAAGCTAGGTAACAAAGTGTTGTAATTTAATAAAGTTTCACCAGATGGCATTACGTCACATTTAAACTGCAGCTTTCTACACTTCTCGTGTCCACTCTTAATTCCCGCTGATGTTTTTATGTTTACGAATATTGTTATTAGCAGAAAATTGCGCCGATTCGAAGCCCCGTCAAATCAGCACGAGTGAAATCCAAGCACTTGACAGCAAAGGTGACCACGAGCGATCAAAAAGTCGGCCAAAGTCATCTGAGCTCGGCTGAAGCACAACAGTGCTATCTTGTACATTCGATTCTCCACAAGCCACGAAGTAGACGGTCAAGCTGAGGCGGACGAGGACGGACAAGAACAAGCGAGGCCGAAAGGAGTTGTGCAACTTTCACATCCACGAGGTTCCGCGTCAGATTCATCCAGATGCTGGTATCGCCTCATGAACAAATTTATGAGGCGATATTTTCGTGACTAATGCCAAAGAAGCCAGCCCGCCAACGCAGCAAACCATGAAGCCGGCTTCTACCGTTACAAATTCAGTCCCCTTCTCGCCGATCAGCTGCTAACAAAATTTGCGCTACTTTTGCCCTCAACTAACAAAATGCATGTATTCTGTAACCTTTTTTGTACTGGAAGTATTCTTAACATCATCCCTATCATTTGCTTCGTTGATGTCGACAATAAAGCTCATGCGTATTACAGAGATTCGAGGTTTTTGTTTTAACACTCGCTTCTGGAGAACTTCGAGCCTTTTCACGAGGCAACTATTCATTGAAGATTCATCAAGCGAGGTGGACTAACGGAGGCACCTGGCATGTATGCTCTGCCTCGATCCACATTGTCATGCAGCGCGTGTGAACCATCGCGCGAGTGGAGAGTTAGCCGATTTCACAATCCGATCAATTCACTACCTGTTGATCGATCGTCGTGTCGGTCACGTGCACAAACTCGAATGCACTTCAGCCCGGTGGCTGACAATTAGTTGATAGATTAGGCGACAAAGAAAAATGTAATTTGATTTGACCATGCACGTCACCCTGGTGACAACGACTAACGTGATGTCTATTTGTAGCACAAGAACGATAAAGGCGTTTGCGCCTCAACATTCCTCCTCCTCCTCCGGATAATTCAATGTGAACTCTCGAGTGATTGCTGCGCAACACGATACCGCGTGTGAGCAACAGGCAACTTTCTAGCTATTCCCACGCGATGACTTGCGGAATCGACGCATTTGCATCTCGAGATAGCGCATTCAAGCGCCCGCATTGCGATGTGACCCTCAGAAAGTGGCATTCAAAGTTCTGAACTAAGAATTGTATTGTGTAGAAAAGGAAAATCATCCAGTAGACCGGTTTCGAATTTGTTGAGAACTCCTCATGTACTGGCCAGAATTTGCCGCGGACAGGGCTCGAACCCGGGCACATTAGTTAGTAGATAACTGAAAGGTGTGTGTAGTGTTCGGCAGGGTGGCTTAGTGGTTAGAGCACCAGATTGAGAAGCAGACGTGCCCAGGTTCGAGTCCTGTCCGCGGCAAATCTGGCCAGTACATGATGAGTTCCCAACAAAGACGAAACCGGTCTACTGGATGAATTGCCTTTTCTACACTATACAATTCTTAGTTTATACTGACTAATGTAATTAATTAATGGGTCAGGTTTTTATTAATGTAGCAAGCATTCGTTTACAACTTCTCAACCATTTGTTAGCGCGAATTAGATAACCACGTTTGGATGCTTCAGAAGGTGCTACCAGATGGAATTAGCGGAGCCCACAAATGGGTCAATTTCGAAGGACCGTAAAATGACTGATGATCAAATTGTGTATTTTTTCAGTTACATATGATTGTGTAGTAGTGCAGCCAGATAATGACAGCTGAATGATTGATTGGCTATTTCTATTTAACACTACGGAAAGTGATTGAACCAACAGCGCAGTGTACTTAGCCAATAATTAGACCATTGGCAAGAGCTAAGAGGTTGGAAGTGGTGATTAGATTTGATAGAAGTGTTCTGTCGCAGCACAAACGTCTGGGCACCTCCTCTAACTGCGATAGTGAGGGTACGACGTCTCTCCCTTGAAAGGTTATCCTGGAATCCTTAACGTGTAACTTTAAGGGCCAACGTAGCTGAACCTATCCAACTATACTCCGACAAGAAAAAGTAGAAAGTTGTCTTGTAAATAGATGTTATATAGGTGGGTTTGATATTTAAATGCATGGCCACAAGTGCACACATTTCGGCAAGCTCAAAATTCTACAGCAGGTAATTCACACCATCATTCCCATCTTCAAAAAAGGCAATTGTAATTCGTGCGATAACCATCGTGGTATAAGTTTGACTCCGGTCGTATCAAGGTTATTTGCTTCGATTAACCTACGTCGTCTTAGCGCTTCACGTGAATCACATACAGGAGAAGAACAGGCCGGATTCCGCGCAGGACGAAGTTGTATAGATAATATTTTTACGTTAAGGCAAGTTCTCGAACAGAGACATTTATATCACCGTCCCACAATAGTCGTCTTTCTAGACTTCATGGGTGCATTTGATTCGGTGGATCGCAATGTTTTATTCCATATCTTGTCGAAAAGCGGCGTGCCCACTAAATTTGTTAATATTATACGAGCTCTCTACACAAATACTTCTGGTCGCGTTAAGGTTTACAACAAATTAACGCATAACTTTACAACCAGCAGTGGTGTTCGTCAAGGTTGTCCACTTTCCCCATTTTGTTTAATTTTGTAATCGATGATATTATGAACAACACTCTCTCACACATTCAGGACGCTGGAGTTGAAGTTCTACCGGGAGATAAACTAGTCGATCTTGACTATGCGGACGATATCGTACTATTATTCGACAATCAGCATGCTGTCCAGACCATCTTAAATAGATTAACAGACGTTGTTCCGTCTTTCGGTATGAAATTCGCACCCTCTAAATGTAAGATACTGCTACAGGATCACCCACCACTCACTCCAACGTTGCGACTGCAGAATGAAGATCTTGACATAGTCGACAGGTTTACATATCTTGGGAGCTCTATCAATAACGTAGGCAATATGTCCAACGAGGTGAGAATACGGATCACGAAAGCTAGAGTAGCTTTCTCGAACCTTCGTCATTTATGGAGAAACGCGAATATTTCACTTTGCCTTAAAGGTCGTGTTTACAATGCATCTGTACGCGCAGTCTTACTATACGCTAGTGAAACTTGGCCTCTTAGAGTTGATGATCTGAGACGCTTACAGGCATTCGATCATCGTTGTTTGAGAATTATAGCACATGTTGGTTACCAACAACGAATAACTAACGTTGACATCCGTAGACGTATTTTTGGATCTGACAATAAGTGCTCGTCGTTAGAAAAATAAATAAGGCTCCATCAACTTCGTTGGCTCGGTTACGTTTTGCGTATGCCCTCATTTCGATTGCCCAATAGAGCTCTGTTCTGTCATCCAGCACCAAATTGGCGTAAGGAACAAGGCGGGCAGATTTTGACATGGCAGAAACAATTAAAGTCACTTACATCCAAATTGGGTAGTACAGGACCCGTTCGTCTGCCAGGATGGGGTTCTCGTGCGCATCAATGTTATTGGTTAGAAACCCTTAGCGATATGGCATCGTATCGAGCTCAGTGGCGATCTTGTTGCAGATGTCTAGTAGAATCATCTTCGTAACATTCTTTTCTTGGTAGGGCAAAGTTCATCATCATCATTTCCAGCCACACAAAAGTCAAGTGACTAATGTTTCACTGCCATTTAACCATAAGGAGTGAAAAAAAGTATATTAGTGAATTTAGATAAATTATTATTGAGATTTACGAGAGAGGGAAAGGGGTAGAGAGAGAAGGAAAACCTTGCTACTATGAGTAAATTTATCAAAATAACTCACAGAAATGAGGCAAACTAAACCTCTCCACAACACCATTATGGCCAAGTTAGCATTCGGGCAAGGCGACATCAGCAACACAGCTTCCTTGCGGATTTCACCGTATCACGTCATAAACAAACCGAACTCGCAGCTAACTTTGCCCTACCAAGAAAAGAAAGTTACGAAGATGATTCTACTATACATCTGCAACAAGATCGCCACTGAGCTCGATTCGCTGCCATATCGCTAAGGGTTTCTAACCAAGAACTGTGATGTGCACGAGGACCCCATCCCGGCAGACGAGTGGATCCTATACTACCCAATTTGGATTTAAGTGACTAATTGTTTCCGCCATGTCAAAATCTGCACACCTTGTTTCTTACGCCATTTTGGTGCTGGATGAGAGAACAGAGCTCTATTGGGCAATCGGAATGAAGGCATACGCAAAGCGTGACCGAGCCAACGAAGTTGATGGAGCCTTATTTGTTTTTCTAACGACGAGCACTTATTGTCAGATCCAAAAATACGTCTACGGATGTCAACGTTAGTTATTCGTTGTTGGTAACCAACATGTGCTATACTTCTCAAACAACGATGATCAAATGCCTGTAAGCGTCTCAGATCATCAACTCTAAGAGGCCAAGTTTCACTAGCGTATAGTAAGACTGCGCGTACAGATGCATTGTAAACACGACCTTTAAGGCAAAGTGAAATATTCGCGTTTCTCCATAAATAACGAAGGTTCGAGAAAGCTAGTCTAGCTTTCGCGATCCGTATTCTCACCTCGTCGGACATATTGCCTACGTTATTGATAGAGCTCCCAAGATATGTAAACCTGTCGACTATGTCGAGATCTTCATTCTGCAGTCGCAACGTTGGAGTGAGTGGTGGGTGATCCTGTAACAGTATCTTACATTTAGAGGGTGCGAATTTCATACCAGTTAGATTAGCCTTAAGAATATTTTCATAGTTTTGTCGGATGGATGGTTGTTCGAGTTTGCCTACAACAATTTGGGGTTTATTCTTAATTATTTTCCCGGAAAATTTTAGAGCAAATCTACAACGGATAAGTGCATGGTCCGAGTCGACATAAGTGTTCCAAAAAGAGCGACAATCCTGGATGCAACCACGCCATCTATAACTAATTGCTACATGATCTATTTGAGTCCACCGTTGTCCGGGTGCTGGAGGACGCCATGTAGCACAACGTTTAACACTACATCTGAAATTTGTACTACTTAAATATAGTCTATGTTCAGCGCAGCTATCCAAAAGCCGTTCACCATTATCATTGCGAGTCGAGCTTAGAGTGTATCTTCCACCTAAATGAAATTCTGTGTTGCTTAAGCGACCAACTTGAGCATTCATGTCACCCATAACCAGGACTATATCCGAACTTCGTGCTTTACTTAGTAAGGAGCTTAATTCGGAGTAAAAAGCGTCCTTGCTTTCTTCTGTGCTGCAATCGGTAGGAGCATATGCAGATACAACGAAGAGGCAACGATGATAACGGTTTTTTGCTTTGATTTTAGTAGATGTATTTAAACGTGCCGCACACAATCGACTATTTAAAGGGATCCATTCAATTAAGCAAGCTTCAGCTCGCGCGCTAAGGGCAATACCAACGCCCCATTTACCGGCTTGAGAGGACTCTGTTGAACCAGATGTTCGAAGCCAATAACGCGTAGATAGGGATGGTGCAACTAGTTCTGTAATACACGTAGGATCCTGTATTCTGGTTTCAGATACGCAACATATGTCGATTTCTAATTTATCCAACGTACGAGCAAGAGATTCTTGCTGTCCAAGTTGTTTTAATGTTCGCACATTAAATGCGCCTACGTTAAAACCTAACTTAGGTTTAATGAATGATCGTCTACAAGAACCATTTTCGATATTTGGCAACCTAGTATTGGGCTCAGTGTTATGATCTAAACCAACCATATTTATAGTATCTAAAAGAGAGTTATTGTAAGATTGAGAAGAGCAAAGTTAGCTGCGAGGTTCGGTTTGTTTATGACGTGATACAGTGAAATCCGCAAGGAAGCTGTGTTGCTGATGTCGCCTTGCCCGAATGCTAACTTGGCCATAATGGTGTTGTGGAGAGGTTTCGTTTGCCTCATTTCTGTGAGTTATCCTGATAAATTTA
>JAQBSW010014356.1:0-11824 GCA_029291075.1 Eudiplozoon nipponicum
ATATTAGATGAAATGCTTTTGTAACCTAATGCAATGTTTAGTTTATTCGGTCAACATATACATGATCAATATGAATATAGGTACATTAAGCTGGCGGACATTGTATGTGTGGGTGGGTGTATAGACATAAGCAGTTTCATTTCCCTAATTCTGGTACCCATATTTAACGCGAATCAGTGACTTCACATGACTTGAGCTAATTTTTATTTTGGAGGAAGACCAGACTTCGTTCATAATCGGTTCTCAATTTTAGAAAACTCTAGCACAGTTTTTGGATGGAAAATGTGCCATAAGTAAAACTAATTCTAAACTAACTTGTCGGCAGCCAAGTTTCTTACTTTAATTCTCTTTCATAATTATGTTTAGGATATTTAATTAGTTAGTAGTTCTAAATACGCTGATGACGCTCAGGGTGACTGTACCACGCAAAGTCAGCTTTGGGCAGTTATTGCAATATTCTCTCTGGTTGCGTTATTTCGTGGCCATTCGACCAAAATTGAGAGTTTAAATATTTTGTGTAAATCGACCTCTGCGCTTCTCTATTATCATTTACGACACGTTTAAATTATAGTAATATTCTAGCAACGCTTCATTGGGAAATAAGGAATTTTTTGATTTCAATGTCTCGTTTATGAAAATGTACTTCACATTTGCAGATTTTACAGGCTGAAATTATTGCTATAGTAGATGAAGCAATTCAAACAACTGTCTGCTTTTGTATGTAAATCCATGAAATTCTGCCTAATATGCAGGCCGTCAATTGTAACTTGCAATTTGTAGAATAATTTTGTCCGAGGTTAATCAACTTGCCAATTAAGAGGAAGAAAAAGGAAATGTTAAATATGTAGCAACGTCTAATATCTGCTATATATTTTATGGAGCGAGAGACACACATGCAATATTTATCAGGACTGCGAATAGGGGTGTCAAACGGAGAATGAAAATGTGTGCATACGTCAACAAAACGAGGAAAAGTGCAATTGAATATTAGCCCGATCTCAAATCGAAACATTTGTTTAATAGGGTTATTCATTCACTGCAAAATCGTCTTCCCTTTAATAGATTATATTTTAGTAACCCATTAAATATTAAAAGAAAACTGCTTATATGACTGTGTTATCCTCGAAATAAATTGTTGTTTATATGGTTAATAAAGTTATTTACAAGCTTTCAATATTTTCTATAAATAAATTACTTAAATATTAATGTGTACAATTTACTTATTTGCATCCTCTTTAACTGTGTTATGGCCGAATGGTGATGACTACGAAAAATGTATTTTTGCGTACAGACCATGTATCGCTCATAATGAAAAGTAAATTAAAACGAAAATTCCCTACATGGAGGAAAACTATTCGTTCTTTTTTTGAAATTTTGTTGCGGTGTACAATTCAATTAATTCAATGCCGCGTTTTGCGTACGCGGGTAATAGTTGTACACGGGCAGTTACACAAAGATCCGATTCTTCACACTTTCCGATTTTGTTTTGTCTTTGATCGGGTTGAATTCTTCTTTTTCAACTGGAAATGCGGTTCTATCACATCTTTGTTTACTGGCGACGTTTTGGGGCCTACTTTTCAGCACCACTCCTCAGGCAACACAGTAAAAATCTCACAATAGCAGATTTAAGCAAATGTGGTTAAATCTGCTAATGTGGAGTTTAGACCTGTAAGTTGCCTGAGGATGAGTGCAAAAGTAGGCCAACCGAAACGTCGCTGCAAACAAAAGCATGTGGATAGAAGCCGCATTTCCAGTTGAAAAAAGAAGAATTCAACCCGATCAAAGACAAAACAAAATCTAAAAGTGTGAAGAATCGGATCTTTGTGTAACTGCCCGTGTACAACTATTACCCGCGTACGCAAAACGCGGCATTGAATTAAACTAATCGTTCAGTCTTTCAAATGAGGAACAACTTCAATTTATCTTTTGCTTGAAAAATCAGCGTGGCTAAGGAAATATTAATTATGTGAGCTAAAATTGGTTACAGATGGTATTCAAAATTATTTAAGTCACAATAATCTTAAATTAAGTATTATAAATAAATTTCTGAAAAATTTTATGAAAAATATTTTTGATTAAAGCATTGATTTAAAATGTTGAAAATGAAACTGAAAAGATATTTTCCATTCGATAAAGTCAACTAAAGTACTCGAATGATTCCGCATTCATAATTGAAATTACCATTAATACATAATACACAAATATCCTGCAAATTACATTAAACTTATAAAATATATTTTAGAAGCATAGTTAAACATTTTTATTTTCTTTTCATCGGGTACCAACTCGCCTGAATAGCGTAATACAAAATTAAGGCAAGCAATGTGGTCTAATATAGATTACATGCATAGATAAAAATAAAAACTCAGCATCAATAAACTGACAGGCTAAGGTATATACAAATACAGGCATCAAATCTGCAGAATTCACAAAAAAGATACTCTGCATTAAATAAGCACAGATAAATTTTTCCCAACTAACCCATATTTAATTTTTAAACTGCAAGGAGAATATTTTTTCTTTATTAGTTAGATTGTTATAGAAACAAACGATCAATTTATTATTGAGCAATCATTGAATCTTTATTTTTAATTCGTGGAGTAAGTATTATAGATTGTGCGTTGCAATTATAAATTATAATCAATATATAATTCTTTAGTTAAGGTTTGATTCATCCATTGTGTTGCTGTCGTTGTTGATTATATTCCATGTTTGGTTAAAAAAATATTTCGAAGCTCGCTTTTGTTAATAAAATTCTGTTAGATCATAGTTTTTATACACAGCTGAGACAAAAGATGGCAGTTATAAACGAAGGAATTGCAGAAATTAGATTTTAGCAAATCAGTATGCAAACTAAAATCGTGTAGAGCCAATTTCACAAAATCGAAAAAATAATTTAATTTTTCCAACACGATAAAAATTATGTTTAAATATTTTTTGAGATATCGATGCTTATGTATGTTTTTATAAGCAAAAATTTAATGCGAAATACTTAGTGAAAATGTGTTAGAAATACAAAAGATCAATGAAGCCATATATCAGCAATCAATATGTTAATTACTTTTAAGCTTGTACACAGCATTGGTAATATACTCATCAAAAAATAAAATAAGCCATAACATGAATGGTTTGTACAAGATTTTTATTGTTTTAACATAAATACACCTAAGAATCTCAAGTGTAAATGGCAAGCTCCCTGAAATTCTATAGACCGATATTGCCCACGAAAATTCTGCTCAGAAAGCTATGTATATATAAACAGAAATTATTAAACAATTTTATACAAGAGCACTTTCGACAAAAAATACCTGGCAAAGATTAAAAAAATTAAGCAAAATGCCTAACACAATGTTGTATTTCATAATTTTTGGTGGAGTTTCAGGTGCTATCGAATAAAAAAATGAAAACGAGCCGCGTATTTCAGATGTCTCTGTCATTCTATATAGTAAATCAATTTTTCATGAATTGAAGCAAATTGGTGAATTGTTTGCTTGTGTGTCCTCGTGTGTGAACCTGAATCTCCGTTTTTTTGCTTCTTGCTTGTTTTTGGACAATTTATGTACGCAACACAACATAACCAATTTATATATTTTTTAAAGTTAACTGTAAACAATACAGCTTATTGAAGTCACGCTTATATCGGTTTTAAAAGTAAACACTGTATTTCTAATTTTTGATAATATTTCGTATAATTTCAATTTAACATCTATGGCCTAACGAAGAATGAAATCGGGCAAATTCAGTGGTAGTAATCGACATTCGAATATTATACCATTAGTGTTCTCTCCACAATTTGTGAACGTTTGTTATTGGCTATTAAGCAGGGATCAGCCGCAAGCCTACGGCGTGATATCCGCCTCCAAAGAACACACAATAACAGATATAATATTTGGAATGTACCGAAGCGTCAGGATATTCTGTTTTGTGCTGGGTTTTCATGCACAAATATCGGTGATTCATTTTGAATTTGTGCGAATATTTTTATATACTCTGCGACCTATTTATTGCTAGTGAAATTGACTAGAAACGAGAATTTAATTATAGATGAAACGACAAATTTTATGATTGTGACTAAAATATAAATGTAATTTTGTGCAAAGTGACCAAATTGCAAATTTGTGACCTTATGTACTTGGGCTTAATTGCTTTTCTTCATATTAATAGTAATTATCAACTACTAATTGAGGTAGCTAATGACAACCCCCCAGCACCCAGTAAAGACAATCATATGACACATTTTAATTATTTAGTAGTTAATTTTTTTTTAAAGACATTGAGAATGACTTTTGCTGTTTCAAATTCAGTACACAAGACAAAGAATGGCATTTGCCTCGCTTTTCTAATCGTCAAAAATATCATTTATTGTGGGGGCGGTGAAGAAATCCTTTAAATCAAGTTTCTGAGCATGAAATAAACAACAATCCCATTGTATTTAAACAGATAAACAACATACACTGATGATGATCATGGATGATCAGTACCTGTCAGAACGGGTGACTGATGGTTGTTTTGCTATGCTGTATAGACTGGTTAAATACAAAGTGATTAGTGTTTATTTAAAACCAGCGAATTTGATTTGAAAAATTGTTTTCTACACCCGCGAAAGCAATGATTGTTTAATTTTATAACTTTTATACATATGGTAAAAGCTGCCGAATGATAATTTTCGTGACTGTATAGAAGTGGAGCAGCCGACATTTCCAGTCATTTACAATGTATGCGAGATTGTTCCAGGTGAGAGCCGTGTATATAATTTTGCTTTCCTTATATACGAATTGCGGTTTTATCCTTGTTATTCAGTTTGCCGTCTTACTCGGATGATGATCATACAAGGTCAAATCGCATCACTGTGTGTGACTGACTTTAGCGCACAATTGTTTGATTATTATGACTTATGATTCATGCGAATATTAAAACTTAGTTCCACAATAAATTATGTGTAATCCTTCAGTATGAGAGAAAATGACTATTAATGGGATAAAATAATTTTTTTGTGAATTTATTTATGACAAATATTTGACAAGAATAACTAAAATTATTACTCGAATTGCAAGTTTATTATGCATGGTTTTACAATTGAATTACGTACATTTTTGAAATGTCTTAATACATTTTTCATTGAGTTTATTAGCTAAGGTATTTTGCAACAATCTCGATAAACATTCACGACTTCATTTGGTAGATTTAACATATAAGATAAATGTTTGTGGATTTAAGCCTTGTGGAAATATTTGTGTGTGCAAATGTAAATAAGTTAATCTATTTAGAAAGCATGCTATCTTCGCTTTATGACATTTTTGTTAATTAACGTTGGCAATAACGAAATAAATGCAAGTTTGCATAAGTGTAAAATCGTATAAACTTTATAGATTTAAAATAAACCGTGATTTTGACAGCAAAAGTACTGCATCAAATATGCCACTTTTATTCGTATATGTCAGCGATCAATTTGAGCTCAAGAACATTTGGTTATGAGCCATACGAAGCATACAAAATTTTAAATAGACAACACGATCAATTTCGTTGCCTTTACAAGATAACTTGCTTATTTGACTATAAAGATAATTTCTGTCATCCAAAAGTTTACTCTATGATCTAGCATAAAACGATGTCGAGCATCAATTCAGACCAAAATAATATTCTAGTTGTACACATTTCTCCGCTTAAATTTAACTTGTACCGCTTTTTTACATTTTTATGTCTATACGCCAGTAATTTTATATTTTAATAATTACTAAACTCATGAGATATAACTATACTGGGAGGTGAAAATAAACTTTTGGCTTATTTACAATTATTGCAACCAACGTATTCAAACAAGGCTCGCAGCCATTCTAAAACATCTTCAATTATAGTTTTCCCTCACGAAAAGTTTCATGTACGAACTTCTTTTATATATTATGCATTTAAGCATATTATTCCTCCATTTTTATCTCTGTTTAATAAATTTTTTTAGATATTGCTAAATCAAGATAAAATCTATTTTCCATTTTAACAAACAAAGATCAAGTTATGATTAATGAAGAAAGGACGATTTGAATAAAGTTAATTTGACAAAATGCGACAAAATTTAAATTAAAATGACATTTTTTCGGTCCGATAAGTGAATTAAAGAAAGATGGTGTTCTTTAATATAAACTAGAAAGGCCTGTATTCATTTCGACGTACGTTTACTATAATGAACCTTTTAACATGAGTTGTTACGTTGAAATACATTAAGAAAATGCGAGCTTTATTACAAACATAAGAAAGTAAAACTAAACAAACTCCAATTTTAGAACACACCAGAAATTGTTTTTTATACTTATTGATTTATATTCCGATCGAAAAAGAGGTCTCCACTTTCAAAATGTGTTCTTCGTATTTCGACAAAATCTAAAGTACGCAATATCTCTTTCATTGGAAATGAGAAAACCAGGTAACAATGGAAGAACATAAATTTGCGAACAATCATGAAATATCGAACCATTATATAAATATTCTTTTGAAAAATACTTCAAACTAAGCATCATAACGTTGTTTGTTATGCAAGTAGGAAGTGAATTCAAAGGTCACCTTGAATGTCAGAGAAAACGAGATGTGTAGCACAGAAGTTTCAACGCTAATTAAGTGTTACAAATTGCATTTTACTTTTAAGAAAAATAATCAGAAAAATCTTTAATTGTTTCTATGCTATCTTTCGCCCCAATTGCTTGCGAAGCATAAGTGCAATATAAAACTTGATGTAAGACATTCGCTTGCGCTTAGTACGAACGATTGCTATTTTTCTGTTACATTACTAGAACAGGAAGAGGTATTCAACTGTATATGTTTGTCGGTACACACCAATTTTTATGTATTAACTAGGAATAAATCATTTTATGTCGCTTATCTGATTGACTAATAATGCTACTAAGCACTGATAATCGATGAAGACATAATGGAAGTAGTTTTGTCTGTAAAATAGGATATATGCCAATCATTGAGCACAGAATATTAAAAAAGCTTTTATTTATGCTATACTTTCTTCAGCTCCACGAACCTATTTTACACTCGTGTAATATAAAAACACTAAGAGCAGAAATATGCGTTTATTACTTTCGGAACGCGTGTTAAATTATCGCGCATTATATGCGTACAAGCATAACTGTTCAATGGGAAATAAGCGTAGAAAATATATTTTTTTAAACTTTCATCTATCTACTGAAATTGTTTGATTTTCGCAGTTGACTAGCTAAATGATGTCTAATTCAAACAAATAATAGCCGCGACTAAAACCTGAGGTACTCTCACCTTTCAGGTTGTTTCCGACGTAGTCCATTGCATGGCATTTTGGAGCCCTCGTAGGTCAATAAATTATTGATTTCTTTACATTTCCAGGTGCAAGGATTGTTTTTTGCATTGCTTTATGGGTTCCAACTGGTCCTGCCACTCTGAAGCCATTCACACGTATACTGTCCTAAAATTCTGTTGAGAAAAGTTTTTCCGAATTTTTCCCAAATAAAATTTATTTTAGTATTATTTCAGAAAATTTAACAACAGATAGTTTTTAATTGATCCTATTGCATTGACTTTGTATTTTATATCACAATTGGCCAAATTTCTTTAAATGTTCTTGTTATTTTCTGACATATTCATTTGCGTCCGCGATTTGTGTCCTATATTTTGCAACTTTTAGCCAAAACTGGATATTACCTTGATAGTGCTGTGGGGAAAATTTATTTAAAAATATTAAAGCTATCCAGTTTGTACAAATAAATATCAAAGGTATGCTATGATACAAAGAGCAGATATTCTGTTTGTGGCAGAGTGATCGTCGATTATTAAACAATTGGTTCCTAAAATACTATGTCGTCGATATCATAATTACATTAACAATACGAATCGTTTACTGATATAAATTGTTGCAATACTTGCTACCGCATAATTATCCGATCCAGATTGTGACTAAAATTGTATTGTTCTCAGCATAAAGAATTATATAACAATTAATACTATTAGCTATATTTTTCCGAAGTACTGTTTGTAACTTAATTGTTAATCAATTTGAAATGCTGCTGTCTAACCTACAGATTTTGTCAAAATATAATAAAGTTCATTGCTGGTTTTCGTTTTAATAACCGTTGTCAATTGATAAGCTATCATCAGTCTTCATTTAGCTCTTACTGTGGTATGCGCAAGTTGTGGATTATTAAATGCTCAAAAAAATAATAACTGATTTCTGAGACCTGTTTAATTTTTATTTAGTTGGCACTATTTATAAAGGTTCTTGCTACTGAACGACGTCAAATTTAATAAGGAAATTATTTGTTTCTCTATAGTGAATTTGTTTAATTTTTTGTCTGGTCTGGCAATTAATGCTATCGCCACACTCGTAAATATTATCAAAAAAATTGTTTTCTCCTAGCTGAGAATACACTAAGTGGCATTGCAGCTTAAATAATTGTTTTCTACATTTTGAAATTAAAGAGGTCTTGTTTTTGGTAGTTAAATCGAATATAATGGCTTTGATATATATGGTAGTTAAAATGTGGCATTTCATTTTAAACTTGCATTGGCTTCGTATATTTAGGTGTTTAGGATTTCTAAATCTCCATGAATTTTTTTTCATATTTTACTTATCGCACCGAGGAATTTGGAATCTAGTATGTCTTTATAGTTGCCAAATTTCTTGGTGCGATTAGCTTACAACCAAAACTATTCGGAGTAAAATTGTAGTCAGTGAACGCAAAACACTGTTTCAAAAATCAAGGATCAAATAATTAGTCCATTTTCTTTCGCGCAAAATATGTCTTCATTTTTAGTCCTTATATGTTATCCGGTTTGATTATTTATTCTTGCGTAATTCTAATTTTGATCAGATTGGTATTATTACACTTTTTGACCTTACTCCAAGTTCGTTCCGTAGTTCTTAATGGAAATCAATGAAAGTACATGAAAACTATCGATCAATAAGTATATCAAAATATTTTGTTTCTCAATTTGTGAGGTCTCATATAGTGAAATATTTAATGATTACACTTTTTACAGGGGTTCAGATGTTTGAATTAGATCCTATAAGAATTGTAAAAAGCACATTTATAATAAAGACAATTCAAGATATTTTGTTAATTGTGAATTATCATGCAAGGCAGTTAGTGCTGTTTTAAGTCGTGTTTTCAATTATCCCAAATCGTTGTGACTAATGGTATGTTGAATTATTAAATAGGATTTATTCACGAATTACAAATTTAACATAAATACGAAGAAGCAGGCTGCTTTACAGAAAATCTTTTCGTCTTCACTGTTAAACGCTAAAAACGCAACGAATTAAGCAACTGTTGTAATCATTAAATATTTTGCCTAATATAAACTATAATAAAAGGAAAAATGTTGGCCACTTCCTGCAGTCTCATGTCAAATCCGATGGAGTTTAATGAAGATACAAGAAACATTCTTTTCTCATTATCTCCTCAAGTATCTACTAATGAACATATCTTTATATATAAATTTGAAAGCAAAACAGGATAGAAATATGTATTGCATTTAGTAATTATTTTGAATGATACGTCTGCAGAACATACATGCGATGTTTCGACGATGTGTTGCGCAATTGCAGATGTGTATTCACCATTTGATTTTAAGCAGGCGTTTAAGTTACAATGTTCTCTCATTCGAGTAATTAACCGTCTGGTCGATCGGCCTACGTAAGTTGATTCACAACTTGCGCATGTATATTGGTAAATAATATTTGATATCGACATAAACCGGAAACTGCATCCCCCTTAAATGGGATGTCAGGTAGACTGTTTTCTTTTCTGGCCCGTAATACGTAATTTGATTGCTGGTAACGGCAAGTGTGTTACCCTAAATAACACCCGTAGTTTAGCTGCATTAAATGTGCGTGCTAATGCTGCTTCAACTTTCTTTTGTGCCATTCGGGAAATTGCATCCCCCTTAAATGGGATGTTCAGGTAGATTGTTTTCTTTTTTGACCCGTAATACACCTGTTTCTGTTTAAATACTTTTTTTCTAATTACGTATTACGGGCCAGAAAAGGAAACAGTCTACCTGACATCCCATTTAAGGGGGATGCAGTTTCCCGAATGGCACAAAAGAAAGTTGAAGCAGCATTAAAACGCACATTTAATGCAGCTACACTACGAGTGTTATTTAGGATAACACACTTGCCTTTACCAGAAATCAAGGATAAACAGCTGTTAATGTCGATATCAATTTTTATTTACCAATATATATGCGCGAGTTGTCGATCAACTTACGTAGGCCGATCGACCAGACGGTTAATTATTCGAATGAGAGAACATTGTAACCAAAACGCCTGTTTTAAATCAAATGGTGAATACACATTTGCAATTGCGCAACACATCGTCGAAACATCGCATGTATGTTCTCCAGACGTAGCATTCAAAGTAATTATTAAATGCAAAAAGAAATGGGAGCTAGCCACATACGAAGCCTTATGGATAAAAAAATTGCAGCCGGATTTATGCAAGCAGAAATAGCATGTTCAGGCATTGAGCTTGAACTGAATGTGATGCACGCAATTGATTGGTTTCCGTATTTTCACACTCTCTCTATGTTTACATATTTCTATCTTGGTTTGCTCTCAAATCTATATATATAGTAGATACTTGAGGTGATAATGAGGAAGAAATGTTTCTTGTATCTAATAAAATTTCTTTTTTGTTTTGCATATAGGAATGGTAGAAGGAATTAAATTGTCTATATAACTGTAGTCGAAAGTTCAATCATAAAAACATGATAACCAATTTTTTAGATTATCACAGTTAAGCACACTTTTATATGAACTCAATATCTCATAGACAAATTATACTGAACAGTTTCTGGGAATCCTCAAGCAAACAAAACAATTTTATAAAACAAAAGCGAAATAAGCAGAAAACTAAACATTGAGCGTTCTAAAAAAGGCGATGGATTTTACACAATCAGATGTACCAGACATTGAGTTAGTGATCTAGCTATCTGAATAGCTGGTTTACTCTGACAGTCATACCTTTGTAGCTGAAAAGTAGACCTTGACGGTTAACAGCAAAGGTGGCTGATACGCTGTATCGTGTAGCTACATCTAAGGAACGACTCAACTTCGCTGGCCATCCTGATTAACCATCACGTAGATCCTCATTTTCCAGTAGCAGATTGTGTAGCACCAATGAACTGTATGACATGGCCTCCTCTCAACAAAGAATTATTATTTTAATTATTGGCGCACGGATATTAGCTTCACCGGTCTGAATACAATGTCCGTTCAAGCAACCAGGGTTTTGCTTACTACTCATCCTTTTTCACCTAAGAATCATTAAATCAACGGAAATTAAAGAGGATTATTAGTCAGCCGTATAACATACCAATAAAATCTTCAGGATTGTGCTGCATCTCGTTTCACTGAAAAAGGTATCAAATAAAATTAAATGAAAGATATTTCTTAGCTCCCCGTATAAAAACCAATATCAACCATCAGGTTTGTGCCATCTCTCGTTTAAACAGTCAACAAATCAATTGAAATCGGTAGAAGTGAATAACATTCCATATAAATCCAATGAACTATACGAAGCTGGTCTCATATCAATGAAAATGCATAATTAAAATTATTGGCGCATGGCTATTATCTTCACCGTTGCAAATACAACACCAATACAAGCAACCAGGGTTTTGCTTATTATTCTTCCTTTTTCACCTAAGAATCATTAAATCAACTGAAATGAAAAAGGATTATTAGCCAACTGTATAACATACAAATAAAATCTTCAGGATTGTGCTGCATCTCGTTTCATTAAAAAATTATCCAATAAAATTAAATGAAACAGATTTTTTACTTCCCTATATA
>JAQBSW010014357.1:0-11821 GCA_029291075.1 Eudiplozoon nipponicum
AACGTTTAAAATGATGCGTTACTCGATTTAGTTTTGGATTTGTACACAAGATCTTTCTTAAATGCATTTTAAGAAAGATTTTAATATGGCTTATTAAGTGTCATATATTACATTAAAATATATGACTTTGAAATAAGAGCAAACAAGAAATTGCAAATATGCAAGTATGTATTAGGTTTTGCGAACCTAGTAACAATTTAGTTCGTTTGTGACCAGAAGGATAAACCAAAGACAGCATGAACGGAAAGTATAATCTCATGCACATTCGTCTCGTGTTTACTAGCGTCTCATCAGTAGGAGCCGGTAATACGCCCTTTAGCCACTATAAATTTGGGTTAGGAATGTGGGATAATAGGATGGTACAATCTCCTAGACGAATGTGTGAACCTATGGTAGTGAAGCATAATCATATAAAGTCTCGAAAATGCGACTTCCACAATAACTCACTCATTTAATATATACCATCATGATGGATAGCAATTTATGCTGCCTTTGTTTTATCCTTCTGGTCACAACTGAACTAATTTGTTACTAGGTTCTCAACGCCTATTACATACTTATATGAATATTAGTTCGCCGTAATAAACAGTATTTAACTGTTATATATTGAATTGTATGATGTCATGCTTACCGCGAAATGTTATAACTGATATCGATCAAGGCCAGAGTGTAGGGATTTACTGGAGTAACAGGTGTTCAGAAATTGTTGTAATTCTCAATTTCGGTGAACTATAGCATAAATTGATATCCATCATGTTGGTACCATGTTCCGAGATGGAAACCATAGTGTTAGTACCATGTACTATTCTTTGGCTACAATATTGTTTGTATCGGTTACTAAAACAATAACCATATTGTTAGTATCCTTTACAGACTCGATATATATATATATATATATATATATATATATATATATATATATATATATATAGTGTGAGCTAGCGTTGAAGTCGCATTGTCCTAGACTATATGATGTTAGCTTCACTATTGCAGGTTTACACATTCGTCTAGGAGATTGTACCGTCGTATTATCCCACATTCTTGACCAAAATATATAGTAGTTAAAGGGTGTAATACCGTCTCCTACTGATAAGTCCATGGAAAGCACGAAACGAATGTGCATGAGATTATACTTTCTGTTCATGCTGCCTTTGGTTTATCTTTTTGGTCACAACTAAACTAATTTGTTACCAGGTTCGCAACACCTAATACATACTTGCATATATATTAGTTCTCAATAACAAACAAAATTTAACTGTTAATAAATTGCAAAATTTTTCAGAGTTTGAGGATAGTACACTGAGTCTTGATGAGGATACAAGAAATGCCATACGTCAATATTGTAGGTAAAACATGGGCAATCATTGAGCATTTTTATATGTAAAATACCCTCAAAAATGCAAAACATAAATCGATTTGGCTTAAATTAGCAAAAATCAATTTCCCACACAAAAATGTACGTTCCGACGAGCTTGCAAACACAATTAGTTACATATTCATGCACCTAAATACATACTTACAGCAGGCATACGTAGGTACACATACATATGTACATGCATACATACGTACGTGAATACGTACATACATACACACATACATACAAACATACACGCATGCATACTTACATGCATACATACATACATACATACATACATACATACATACATACATACATACATACATACATACATACATACATACATACATAAATACATACATACATACATACATACATACATACATGCATACCTACCTTTATACATTTATACTTACATAAATACATTCATACATATTTGTATACATATATACGTATATTCATACCCAAATACCTGCATACATTCATATATACATACAGACATGCATACTTGAATACATACACACAAAAATACACACAGGCATACATGCATAAATACATTCAAATATACATATGCATCTTTACGAAGATTTTTATTTGCCTACATATTCTTAATCTTGTTAGTTATGTCTTAAGGTAAAAAAATGCTTTGGCGACATGGTTGTGAAAAACAACTCCTTGGTATGTGTTTCATTTCACACGGTTGTCTTTTATCAATGTTAATGGCTTTAAAATTTAACGTGAAAGCAGTCACGCCGTGCACTCAAAAACTCTGGCCATTAATAGAATTTTAAAAATTGAATTTTACTGATCGTCGCATCAGTGTTATTTTATTTTAGCAATCTGTTCACAAGTAGAAATTATTATTTTAAATTAATACTTTGAAATTTCCACGTTTCGATATTTTTTATTTTTAAGCTAATGGCAATAGAAAATCATTTCTCCAATTTATAAAAACTTCCTTCAATATAGCTTTTATTTAAATACTTTAATTTTGGCTGGCTTGCAATCTAATTATAGAAAAATAACCGGATGACAATATTTACCTGAAAAAATGGAAATTACGTGATTTTTTTGTTAATGCTGCAATTTTTCATATATCTTATAAAGCATAAAAATCGAGTGAAAATGATACTGTTCTGCCACAATCCATTTTAAATTGTTAAATTTTACCTTATTTGCTTGTAACATCTAAAGCTATACAATCTTGTACATTTTTTAATAGCCTGGTAAAATCTACCTTCTATAAATTAAGTCAAACAATTAAAATTCGCTAAGTATCTCAGGGGGCAAACTCTACTTCCCCGAATCGCACGTATCTCGAATTGCTGTGTAATATTAACATTTTCATATTTTAATTTTTTGAAGTACGCTTTTATGCCACACTCAGTTCAATGTAAATTTTACAAAAAATCAATAAAAATCTACATTGAAATTTTATATTATATTATAATGTCATAGTTCTGCTCATCTTAGGTCATGATTTTTAGGTTAGTTGGTCTCTAATAAGTCTGTGTATGCATATATTTATGCGTATAGACATTAATAAGGGCATGCGATAATTTAAATATAAGGTCTTTATATATATATATATATATATATATATATATATACACTAGCTAATAAAAATATTTACTTAAATTATTGTCTTCTATGTTACATTTAAAAATTAAACGAAGATGTTAGGGTGAGTTTGATTTCTTACGTACTAAATTCATAAGGCACGTAGAATTACTCATCAGCAAAAAATAACTACATAAATCATTAATCGTCCGGTTCACACTATTTGAAACATTATTTTCATTGTTCTGATTGTAACACATTTTGGTTTCCACTTTTTCTCAAACCAAATTTTATTTAATCGAAAACAATTTAGCAACGTTTATCAACGCGGCTTAAGTCAGACTTCTCTTTAAAGAATTGTGTTTATAATTAATTTTATTTTTTCACCATTATTTTTCACTTGTCATCGGACCAAGCATTGCGACGCTACTTCCTGTTTGATTTTATTTTTCATTTCGGCAAGTGTAGAGCAAACTTGGCATTAGATTTCTACAGGAAATTCTTTTAAATGAAATCAGGAGATAAAGTAAACGACGTACGAAAGCAGAATACTTTAAGACATTTCCTTATCCAATGCGTGAATTTAGCGATTTTATTATGGTAAGTTGTGAGACCACAGGTAAATCACAACGAAAGCGTGAATAAGCGAATAATTAGATTATGGCATTTTGAATGCGTCTCTGGAATTGATGCTAATTATTGAATTATGTCCCTTTATGACTCATGATGTTGGTATCGAATTATGATAACTAACTTTACGTGTTAGTTGACGTGGAATAGATTAACAATGTCTAACTTAAATAGACTTCCATTGAATTTAGGTAGCTCTTAATGAAATATCCATTGATAAATACAGAACAACTGGAAATGAAAATCATATTTCGTTATTATGATAACCAAATTAGCCAAGAGATATTAGTTTAGGCATATAAATTGTTGGTATGATCTAATGATTTTGTAGAATAGCAAATTGCATCTATCTGCCAGACTTTAGTTCTGGCTTAGTTGTGTGGCTTCATGTTTACGATATTGAATATTAAAAAGTGTAATTAAATTAAGTTACAATGCAGCGATATTACGTCTCAGTATACGTGATTTTACTTAAATACTTATTTTTCTTTTGTATTTTATTGTTAAAGATCAAATACTGGAACCAACGCAAGTATCTTCCTAACAGAAAATAGAAGAGGAGTTCCAATTCGTTCCTGACGCTGGTGAAATTATTTTTAGTATCAGCTTACTTTACTAAACAGAAACAATCAGCTTCGTTAAAATAGAGCAACAGTGTCTTAGCTACAATAATAAAAGTTTTCTTGCGTTAGATTAATTCATAATGAAGTTGTAATTATTTAAAATTACATTCATTTTATATTTCTGATGTTAGTATTATTGTAAAACATTATCATGTCATTATTTATTTTCAAATAAACAGAGGTCTCGGTCTTTTAATCGTAAATTTGCACGGTCTAAAATTTCAACAAAAAAGTCACGCAAAATAAAAGATTATTCAACGACAACCAATATAAATAATTTGTATTCTGTAGTTCAACTATTCTTCAACCAAACTTGTTTTTTGGATTGCACGTCATAAAAAAGCATGTTTCTGTCCAATAACGAAAGGTAATCTTACGATTTTTATGTAGGTGTATTCAAATAAGTTTAAAATACAGCATATTTTCATTTTGGAAGTCAATGGAATTTGACTAAGTAATTTAAGCATTCCAATTTCCGCCTACATTATCTGATATGCTTACGCGATCAAATTACTTTCTTTGCGATCTTTGAATATAAACTAAATATAAACTAACTGTAACAAAATCATAATCATCATCATCATCATCGCTGGTATAATCACTATCAATACTATTTTGGTAATCAGCGTCGTGATCCGAATGGATTTCCCATATTTTTAAATGGAATCTAATGAATCATACAACTTAATGTTAGTAGTTTAGAAGCATCAAAACTATCATCATCAACTTCAAAATCATTATCTTCATCATCGTTATTATCAGCATCATCGTCAAAACTTCAGTATAATTATTTTCAGTCAACGCCACCACCATTGGCATCAACTTCATTGTTATCGTAAACATAATTTTAATGACGATAATACTTAATATTCCCGCCATTACCTAATTAAAATGCATCGTTATTATAATTCATCTAATTAAACTATATCCTCTGCATTTCAATTATTTAACTATTATTCAGTATTATTATTATTATTATTATGGAGCAGTTGGTTATTATGGTCATTATTAGCAAAATTCGTAAGAAAACCGACTTATTCATATGATTTAGTAAAATAATCATAGCTACTATAAACCCGCCAGTAAAGTACATTGATTTGCGTGCAAAGATGGCGGTCATTCTTGACAGAGAGCAAACCCGATCATCTGTGCGAATTGTCAATAAGCTGCCAAATTAAAGAAACAACGCTTAATCATGTTTGAAGTGTATGAAAAATTTTTAATTCATTCGATCATATTCCGTTTACGATCATTGTATTTGCTTTTATTGGTTAGTAGGCTAAAATCAGTTGAACTAAAATTTGGACACATGATAATTTTTTGTGAAGACGCCAATGGGCATACGAATAAAGGCAATATTATTTCGAAACGTAATAGAATATTTGGAGTTGCATGCAAGCTACGAGACCTGTTCAGGTGAGGCTTAGCTGTATGGCTCTAAACAAAATAAAGTATGCCTCGGTTAAAATTGAGGACATCGATATTGAAGCAAGTCTTGTATTATCGAATAATAAAAGTTGTTAATCATCCGTAAGAAGGATTTAGTCATTGTTGGACAATTATTAGACGTAAACAAGGATATTAGGCACGGGAGCAAATAGTATATTTTCATTCAATTCATCACCTAGTTACGGATGTTACGCATTTCACTAAATTTTACATAACATATCAACTTCTGTTTTCGTCATATATATAAATATATATATATATATATATATATATATATATATATATATATATATATATATATATATATATATATATATACAGTAAAGTACAAGGTATGGAGACTACTAGAGGTGGCAACCGCATATAAGATTTTGCCTTAATTATTAATTATGTGAATTGTGATTTCATCCTCGTTAGTCTGTTTAAAGTCGTGTTCCGACAATGACCACAGAAGCTCTAAAAGCGTCAGTAAATGTAACCACCGGAAGTTTTGCGATGTTGTACGTACGGTTATATAAAATTGGAATGATGTTTTTTCATTACTTCCCACCCAATTAATGATTGTTAAATCATATAGCTTATATAAGTGTGGCGAAAACTTCAGAAAGCTTATGTTTATGAATTAACAGTATTTGTTTATCCGATATTTACAGTGAAGTACAGTTTATGCGAGACTAATAGAGGTGAAAGCCGCGTATCTATTTTGGCTTTATTTTTATACGCATTTCAGTTTACTCAATTTACCAAGAGCAATTGCAGCAAGAAAAATAAGTCGTGAAAACTTGGCAGAATGCTAACCAAAAAATTTTCAATCAAGATTTTTCGGTAGATAGATTTACTGCAGTCATAATATCTGGCGTCATTCAGCCCAAACTAAAGCCGCGGATACATATTTATTAATGCATTTTTCACTAAATTGTGGTAAAAAAATGAGAAATTATTGCTATTTGACTTTCAAAAATTGAAAAAGTGTAAACGATAAAAATATTTAACGATAAAATATTAACTAGATTATCTTCTTTCGCTTAAAATTGTCTGTTCGGTTGAGGAAAACAGGACACTTAAACTAAATTGGGACAACAGGAACTGCTGGTGTTGTCAAGAAATTTTGTTTTTACCAAATGCATAACGTTTTACGTTGTAAGATTAAAACGTGTAAATGATAAAGAAGTAAATTTAATCATGACTGGAAGTATGTGAAGTCAGATAAAGCAAAAGATGACCGGAGGGTAATGGTTATACCTGACTCTAAACTAAGTAGGAAAATCAAAATGGTAGCAGCAAAATACAATATACGTACTATTTTAAAACAGACCCTTATCCTGGGTATTAAACTTCCCAACCAAAAAGGAGAAAATAGAACCGTTAGACACATCAGGGGTATATGAAATTCCATGTAACGACTGTAACCTGATGTATGTGGATGAAACCATGCGCCCAATTAAGGTTAGAAGAGGAGAACATAAAACCACATGCAAGTATGCCCATGTTAATAGATCAGATCTTGCACGCCATACAGTAGAGACAGGACACACAATTAATTGGGATGGGTGCAGACGTATATCAATCTGTAGCCGTAGCAGATCGACTAGACTGATTCGAGAATCCATCGAAATTAAATCGAGAAATGACATAATGAATGAAACAGCCGTAGAAAAATCACTAGGTCGTATTTGGAATACAGCACTAAATAATGGTAGAAAACGAAGATTGCACGAATCAGAATCAGAATCAGAAACTCGCTCAAGTAAAAGAATAAGAACACTGGACTGATATTAACTTATAGAGGTGGAGAGTGAGTAATTCAATATCGCCTAATTTATTTTGATTAACTTATTATTTCATCCTTGATTACTTGTTATCTTATTTTATCTTTTATCTTACGTTCTGTTGTTAGTGTAGCATCTTTTAACAAACATTTATTTGCATCTTTCTTTATCAAACAATTTTCAACTTCTTTTACGACCCCCTTTTTATTTTTATTTTAACTATCCACCTTAATAGAATACTTTTCCGTTTTGCTAACTCTAAATTATTTACTTTATTCACAGTATCTTGCCCCCTCCTCTCCAGGATGCCACTCGTAATTACTTCATTTAGGATAGTACGTGTAAAAATAGGTCTGACGTGTGCGTTTAGGAAATGACAGTTATCATTTTAGTTTCATGTGAATTTCTGTTACACGTGCCGTTAATTACATGTAACAGATTATTTCTCAGTCTTAAGCAAACGCTCACACACACACACACAAACACACAGAGGTGGCATACGCTTATCTAGTGATTAGTCAGATGTTGCCAAATCGCTGTAATTTCACTGGGATGAGTGTACACGTGCAATAGTTGATTACTCCTCAATCAAAAACAAACGAGAATACATACACACAGACATGGCGTACGCTTGCAGACATATACACAAACCAATTTGACATACACTTTCCTAGCATTTTATGCTTAAGAGATCTAACAACAAGTATAAATGGGGCAGTTTAAACTAATATTTACACTTGACATATTGATTGTCAACTTATTGTGATGAGCTTTCCATTGAAAAAGATATCCGTATCTGGATATCGAAAATTTTGGAACAAAAACCAGAAAGACAGTGGATGCAAACAAATCGGATCGCAACCCGATAATCAGGTAAATATTATATTCCGTGTCGCGCAACATGTTTCTTTTAAATGATAAAGAACTTTGAAAAAATATTGTGAAGAATATATTTCTGGTAAGAGGCATATTTTGAAATTTCGAAAGAACAAAAAAGTCATAAGTAATTTCTTGCTGAAATTTAGTTCTAGGCTCATAAAACTATAATTTTTTTCGATTGTTAAAAACATTACTCAAAGGGAGGGTGATGTTTTGAATTTTCAGAATAACATTTTTCAGTAAACAAGCATTACTATACGTTTTGGCCCGATAGTGTAAATTCAGAAAGTCATTCACCTACTGATGAATTGGCATTCGATTTTATCATGAGAAAAAATGCAAACTTTTTTTATGTTAATATATGTTGAAGATTTATGGCAGGATTTCGATTATATAAATATATATATACATATTATATATATATATATATATATATATATATATATATATAAATATTAGCCAGTATAGACTAAGGTTTCGAAGGAAATTTATTCAGTAGCCCGGTTTCGTCCTCATTAGGAACTCGTTATGTACTCTCCAGTATTTTCCTCAGACAGGGCTACAAACTCGATGCATTTGCTTCGGAGTCTGGGACTCTTTCCACTGTGCTACGCTTGCCGCATAATACAAGAAAATTTTAATTATGCTAAATTATATTTTTAGTTATCCTTTCGTTTGGGTGAAATCTGTGTGACATCTCTTTTGATATATTATTCGAATAACACACACACACACATATATATATATATATATATATATATGTGTGTGTATGTGTGTGTGTGCTTGTTACGTTAAATACTTTAATTACGCCTTAATTATATTTATTTACATTGATACACTATTAATACCGCTATAAACACATCGCATATGCTCAATGGGCCTGGTTTTAACCTTAGCCTTTGCTGGAGGTCAAGAAGACCATTCAAATTGTCAGGTTATGTGAATATGATGGGAGGGCAGTCAAGTAATGGATATCAAATCAGTTTAGCTTTACTTAATTACCAATGGCCTTAACAAAAACGCATGTGTACTTTTGCAGAGTTCATAAATAAATTTCAAATTTAATTGAATTGAGAGTACAAAAGCAGAAGTGTAAATACGTACAAAGACACCTTTACGCCTTAGACAAATAGACCAAGAGAAGTACGTATTTGTGATTAGCGCTGTGTGTTCCTTTAGTTCTTAATCGACAATTAGATTGCACACAAAACATTGCTCAGCATGAATTATTATGCATCAATCCCAACTTAAAAGTTGTGACTGGTTATTTCAACTCGCACTGTTCAAAGTGAAAAACCATGCTACTACGATGCTTCGTATTCGTCATGGCCTGTCTATTAACAAGTTGTTTCAATTAGGGCTATGATGATGATGATGATGATGATGTATAATATTAAGCTTCGACAACGCGTCTTCCTCGCTGATTACTCGTCAGAAGAAGAAAACATTCTACTTTAACAATGCTTTATCTTATACCTATGAATATTTGAACATCATTAGTGCTAAATTAATAAGGGTGATAGAGACAATTGCCATTCTCAATGCATCACCAGCTCATAAATACACTATATATATATATATATATATATATATATATATATATATATATATATCTTTATTATGTACATTTTCTTCGAATATTAAACAATATATTTCTAATTAGGAAGAAAAACACATTAATAACAAAGTGAATAATGGCCATTTATTTCGTAATATATATATATATATATATATATATATATATATATATATATATATATATATTGTCAGTGTAAACTATCAATTGTATAAGATAGCAAATTTAATTCATTAAATAAGCAAATCTAATTCATTAATCAAGCAAATTTTTCTCTTATTGTAAAAACATTAATCATTTGCCAGAATTACCGGTGTCGTGTCTCGAGCCGACATACTTTTGCTTCAGTCTAGCAAATCACACATTGCAACTCCCTATGACATTTTATTTTATGATGACAAGTTATATTTTAGGAAATGTGGCCTATTTTCTATGCATAATTGTATATATAATTCACACACTGATAAAGGTGCTAATTTTATGATTTTGGAAACAGAAGGAATACATTCGCGGAGTCTTTTTAAGGGTTCTAAAATTAAATTATTTAATTTGTTATGGCCGAAATGAGTCGATCGACTACAACCGTTGTTGCATCGTCTATACGACTTTTGGTGTTCTCCTAAGTAAATTATTTTTAATGGAGTTAATGGTTAAAACGATATATATGAACTAAAGTGAACCACTAAGTGAAGTGATTTTTCAGCAGAATGTAACTGGATTAACGCATGTAATTTGTACTATACAATTCTTGTGAAATGCGGAAAATATCGTTACATCATCAGGAATGTGTAAGACAATACACTTCAAATATCGACTTTAGCTAGCATTATATAAATGTTGTCTTCGAACTGTTTTATAAGGAAATTGGCATTTAAGACCATGTGAACAGTTCAAAGAGTGGATTTTGAAGAATGTGCTTCGGTAAATTTAATCTTATAACGTCTGTACAATTTTCTGCTGCCATGACTTGAGAAATGTTTTATATGTGGGGTGTAGAGGGAACGCTCGTGGTGATTCATACTTACGACCTACTACTTTTAATTCGAGATCATTTAATATTAACGCTCAAAAAATTAGCTTTTGCTTTCAGTGGCATCAGTTTAGTTAATTTTTCTAAATTAGGTTGTACAGACAAGGCATGCTTGCTTAAAATATTTAGCTTGATAAAATGAGTTATGCTGAATTGGCATCATTCTAAGCTAACATGAATCAAGCTTAGCTCAATTAGTTTGATTATTTTTGGTTTACCATTACTTCTTTACTCCTGCAAAAATTGTACTTTATTAAAATATTCCATTGCTATTTAAGTGTATTATTAAATTAGGTGCTGGTAAATCCAGAGTTATTTTTTAACGATCGGTGAATTAACTCTTGCAAATGCATTATATATTTGTTTTGTTAAGGACAGCATACATAGTCACGATTTACTTTTGCAATTTAAAATTGGACTTTCAAAGTCAGCAGGAACATAATCATCAATAAAGTGGGTTCGGGGCGTTGGGCTACTTCCTACGAGTGGGTGGATGATGAACTGGAAACGAATGCGACAATGATAACAAAAAGATTCCTCGTCCAGTTTTTTAATATAACACAGTTGTATAAAACGGAAATATGAAGATATATGAAATTAGCTTTAGGATTACAATTTGAGAAAACATTATAAAAACTAGCTATTTGCCATTTTACGGAACTAAATGTGAGAGAACTGAAAAATGAAAAACGTTGTTGTCCTAGCCAAAGTTATGTGGATCTATTTTGATGATTCTTTCAGAAGTCACAAAAGTCAATTAATATAAGCTAATTATTCTGATAAAACATTATCCTGACACGTTACAACCCGTACCAGATTTTCAACCGAGGTTATCACTGTGAAACTTGTTTGCTAATTGCGATTATATTTCCTTAATTGTGGAGAACTAATACGTATGCAAGACCAGATACACAATTGAATATATGCAGATTTTCTTGCAAGAAATAC
>JAQBSW010014358.1:0-11818 GCA_029291075.1 Eudiplozoon nipponicum
AATGAATTAATGTGTTAAGGAGTAAATGAATTAATGAATTAACGAGTTAATGAATTAATGTATTATAATATTAATGGATTAATGAATTAATAAAATAAATGAATTAAGGAATTAATGAATCCATGATTTAAGTAATTAATGAATTAAATTATTATTGAAATATTGAAATAATGAATCAATAATTTAATTAATTGTTGATTTAATGAATGAGGGAATGAAGGAATTTAATGAATTAATGAATTAATACATTAGTGAATTTATGTATCAATGAATTAAATAAATAATGAAATAATGAATTAATGGATTAATACATTAATGAATTAATGAAATAATGAATTAATGAATTAATAAATTAATGAATCAGCAAATTAAAGGATTAATGCGATATGGAATTAATGAATTAACGAATTAATAATTTAATAAATTGATGAATTCAATGTACAATTATATTTAATGAACTAAAGAATTAGGGAATTAATTACACTCATATCAATGAATCAATGATCACGAACGAGGAATCAATAGACCAAATTAATGAATTAATAAATTAATGAATTAATGAATTAATGAATTAATGATTTAATGAACAATTGAATTAATGAATTAATGAATTAATGAATTAATGAATTAATGAATTAATGAATTAATGAATTAATGAATTAATGACTTAATGAATTAATGAATTAATGAATTAATGTATACATTTATGAATGAATTAATGAATTAATGAATTAATAAATAAATAAATGAATGATATAATGAATTAATGACTTAATAAATTAATGAATTAATGATTTAATGAATTAATTAATTAATGACATAATGAAGTAATAAGTTAAGGAGCAAATGAATTAATGAATTAACGAGTTACTGAATTAATGAATTATTGAAATAATGAATTAAGGAATTAATGAATTAATGAATTAATAAAATAAATGTATTAATGAATTAATGAATTAATGAATGAATGAATTAATGAAATAATGAATTAATGACTTAATAAATTAACGATTTAATGATTTAATGAATTATTTAATTAATGACCTAAGGAATTAATGAGTTAAAGAGTAAATGAATTAATGAATTAACGAGTTACTGAACTAATGAATTAATATATTAATGAATTAATGAATTAATAAATTAATAAAATAAATGAATTAATGAATTAATGATTTAAGAAATTAATGAATTAAATTATTATTGAAATATTGAAATAATGAATTAATAATTTAACTAATTGTTGATTTAATGAAGAAGTGATTTAAGGAAATTAATGAATTAATGAATTAATTAATTACTGAAATAATGAATTAATGAATTAATAAATTAATGAATTAATGAATTAATCGATTAATACATGAATGAATTAATGATCTAATGAATAAATAAATTAATAAATTAATGAATTAATGAATTAATGAATTAATGAATAAATGAATTAATGATTTAATGAATAAATGAATTAATGATTTAATGAATTAATGAATTAATGAAATAATGAATCAATGAATTAATTGATTAATGATTATATGAAATAGTGTATAAATAATTTATTGAATTGTTGAATTAATAAACTAGGGTATTAAAGAATTAATGAAATAAGGAATTAGTGAATTAAAAAAATAATTGGATTAATAATTTAATGAATAAATGAATTAATGAGTTAATACATTAATAAATTATTCAATTAATGAATAAATATCTTAATGAATTAAGGAATTATTGTATTTAAAATTTAACAAATTACTGAATAAAAATAGGTGAAGTAAACAATTAAAGAATTAATAAAATTATGCATTTATGAATTAATTTATTAATCATTTAATGTACTAATGAATTAATGCATTATTGAATTAAAGAATAATCGAAAGAATAAATTAATGAGTTAATGAATTAATGAATTAATTAATAAATGTCCTATTGAATCAATTCGCTAAAGAATAAATGAATTAATCAATTAATGAATTAATGAAATAATAAACTAATGAATAAATTAAGTAATGGATTAATGAATTAATTAATTAAGGAATTAATGAATTAATGAATTAATGAATTAATGAATTAATGATTTAAAAACTTAATGAATTTATAAATTAATAAAATAATGAAATAATGAATTAATGAATAAATGAATTATTGAATTAGTGAATTAATGAATTAATGATTTTGCGAATTAATAATTTAATGAATTAAAGAATTAATAAATTAATGATCTAATGAATTAATGAATTAATGAATTAATGTATTAATGAATTAATGAATTAATGAATTAATTAATTAATGAATTAACGATTTAATGAATTAATGAATTAATGATGAAATAAATAATCGGGAGAATAAATTAATGAAGTATTTAATTAATGAATTAATGAAATATGAATTAACGAGTTAAGGAATTAATGAATTAATGTATTAACGAGTTAATGAATAAATCAATTAAATAATTAATGAATTAATGAATTTACGAATTAATGAATTAAAGAATTAATGAATTAATGAGTTATCGAATTAATTTTAACTAATGAATTAATCAATTAATGAATTAATGAATTAATAAATTAATGAATTAATGAATTAATGATTGAATGAATAAATGAATTAATGATTTAATGAATTAATGAATTAATGAAATAATGAATTAATGAATTAATTGATTAATGATTATATGAAATAGTGTATTAATAATTTAATGAATTGTTGAATTAATAAACTAGGGAATTAAGGAATTAATGAAATAAGGAATTAGTGAATTAAAAAAATAATTGGATTAATAAATTAATGAATAAATGAATTAATGAGTTAATAAATTAATAAATTATTCAATTAATGAATAAATATCTTAATGAATTAAGGAATTATTGTATTTAAAATTTAACAAATTACTGCATAAAAATAGGTGAAGTAATTAGTTAAAGAATTAATAAAATTATGCAATTTTGAATTAATTTATTAATCATTTAATGAATTAATGAGTTAATGTATTAACGAATTAATTAATAAATGACCTATTGATTCAATTCGCTAAAGAATAAATGAATTAATCAATTAATGAATTAATGAAATAATAAACTAATGAATAAATTAAGTAATGGATTAATGAATTAATTAATTAATGAATTAATGAAATAATTGATTAATGAATTAATGAATTAATGAATTAATAAATTAATGAATTAATAAATTAATAAATTAATGAATTTATGAATTAATAAATTAATGAAATAATGAATTAATGAATAAATGAATTATTGAATTAGTGAATTAATGAATTAATAAATTTGTGAATTAATAAATTAATGATCTAATGATTTAATGAATTAATGAATTAATGAATTAATGATTAAATTAATTACTGAATTAATAAATTAATGAATTAATTATTTAATGAATTAATGAATTAATGATGAAATAAATAATCGGGAGAATAAATTAATGAAGTATTTAATTAATGAATTAATGAAATATGAATTAACGAGTTAAGGAATTAATGAATTCTTGTATTAACGAGTTAATGATTAAATCAATTAAAGAATAAATGAATTAATGAATTTATGAATTAATGAATTAATAAATTAATGAATTAATGAATTAATGAATTAATGGGTTATCTAATTAATAAATTAATATATTAATGAATTAATGAATTAATGAATAAATAAATTAATGAATTAATGAATTAATGGATTAATACATGAATGAATTAATGAAATAATGATTAAATAAATTAATAAATTATTGAATTAATGAATTAATGATTTAATGAACTAAAGAATTAGGGAATTAATTAATTTTTATATTAATGAATTAATGATTTACGAACGAGAGGAATTAATAGACTAATGAATAAATTAATTAAAGTATTAATGAATTATTGAATTAATGAAATAATGAATTACTGAATTAATGAATTAATGAATTAATGAATTAATGAATTACTGAGTTAATAAATTCATGAATTAATGAATTAATGAATTAATGAATTAATGAATACATTTCTTAATGAATTAATGAATTAATGAATTAATAAATAAATGAATGAATGATATAATGAATTAATGACTTAATAAATTAATGAATTAATGATTTAATGAATTAATTAATTAATGATTTAATGAATTAATTAATTAATGACTTAATGAAGTAATAAGTTAAGGAGCAAATGAATTAACGAGTTACTGAATTAATGAATAATTGAAATAATGAATTAATGAATTAATGAATTAATGAAATAATAAAATAAATGTATTAATGAACTAATGAATTAATGAATGAATGCATTAATGAAATAATGAATTAATGACTTAATAAATTAACGAATTAATGATTTAATGAATTATTTAATTAATGACCTAAGGAATTAATGAGTTAAGGAGTAAATGAATTAATGAATTAATGAGTTACTGAACTAATGAATTAATATATTAATGAATTAATGAATAAATAAATTAAAAAATAAATGAATTAATGATTTAATGAATTAATGATTTAAGAAATTAATGAATTAAATTATTATTGAAATATTGAAATAATGAATTAATAATTTAACTAATTGTTGATTTAATGAAGAAGTGATTTAAGGAAATTAATGAATTAATGAATTATTTAATAATTACATTAGTAAACTAATGTATCAATGAATTAAAGAAATAATGAAATGAATTTATATATTATTACATTAATGAATTAATGATTTAAATAATTAATGAATTAAGAAATTAATGAATTAACGATTTAATGAATTAATTAATTTAAGATGAAATAAATAACCGGGAGAATAAATTAATGTATTAGTTAACTAATGAATTAATGAAGTATGAATTAACGAATTAAGGAATTAATGAATTAATGTATTAACGAGTTAATGAATAAATCAATTAAAGAATTAATGAATTAATGAATTAATGAATTAATGAATTAATGAATTAATGAATTAATGAATTAATGAACTAATGAATTAATGAATTAATGAATTAATGAATTAATGAATTAATGAATTAATGAATTAATAAATTAATGAATTAATGAATTAAAGAATCAATAAACTAAAGAATTAGGAAATTAGTTAATTTTTATATTAATGAATTAATGATTTACAAACGAGAGGAATTAATAGACTATTGAATAAATTAATTAAAGTGTTAATGAATTATTGTATTAATGAAATAATGAATTACTGAATTAATGAATTAATTAATTAATGATTTAATGAATTAGTGAATTAATGAAATAATGAATTAATGAATTAATGAATTAATGAATTAATGAATTAATGAATTAATGAATTAATGAATTAACGAATTAATTATTTAATGAATTAATTAATTAATGACCTAAGGAATTAATGAGTTAAGGAGTAAATGAATTAATGAATTCACGAGTTACTGAAGTAATGAATTAATATATTAATGAATTAATGAAATAATGAATTAATGATTAAGGAATTAATGAATTAAATTATTATTGAAATATTGAAATAATGAATAAATAATTTAATTAATTGTTGATTTAATGAAGAAGTGATTTAAGGAAATTAATGAATTAATGAATTAATTAATTATTACATTAGGGAACTAATGTATCAATGAATTAAAGAAATAATGAAATAATGAATTTATGGATTAATACAATAATGAATTAATGATTAAAATAATTATTGAACTAAGAAATTAATGAATTAATGTTTTAATGAATTAATGAATTAATGATGAAATAAATAACCGAGAGAATAAATTAATGAATTAGTTAATTAATGAATTAATGAAGTATGAATTAACGAGGTTATGAATTAATGAATTAATGTATTAAAGAGTTAATGAATAAATCAATTAGAGAATTAATGAATTTATGAATTTATGAATTAATGAATTAATGTATAAATGAATTAATAAATTAATGAATTAATGAATTAATGAATTAATGAATTAATGAATTAATGAAATAATGAATTAATGAATTAATTAATTAATTAATAAATGAATAATGAATTAATTAATTAATGAATAATTGAATTAATGAATTAATGAATTAATGAATTAATGAATTAATGAATTAATGAATTAATGAATTAATGAATTAACGAATTAAAGAATTAATGAATTAATAAATTAATGAATTCATGAATTAATGAATTAACATATTAATTAATTAATGAGTTAATGAAATAAGGAATTAATGAATTAATGAATTAATGAATTAATGAATTAATGAATTAATGAATTAATGAATTAATGAATTAATGAATTAATGAATTAATGACTAATGAATTAATGAATTAATGAATTAATGAATTAATGAATTAATGAATTAATGAATTAATGAATTTATGAATTTACGAATTAATGAATTAATGAATTAATGAATTAATAAATGTATGAATTAATGAATTAATGAATTAATGAATTAATGAATTAATGAATTAATGAATTAATGAATTAATGAAATAATGAATTAATGACCTAATGAATTAATGAATTAATGAATTAATGAATTAATGAATTAATGAATTAATGACGTAATGAATTTTTTTTTTAGAATAGAATATCTTTATTTGGATTCAAACCACACATATTCCATCAAATAATAAAATTGGAAATTGTACAATATATTAAAAAAATTATCACATCACAATAAATGTGCAATTAATATCATGTAGATAGGTATATCTCACTAGTTGTACAATACAATATATCAATATCAGAAAGTTCGACTGAAAAGAATAATATATACATTATCAAATTAGGAACAATTAATGTATAATTCGAGTGTAACATTATGCAAAAATTGAGAACCATGACTAGCAATTGATTGTATGTAATGTTAACTAATTAGAAGAAATAGTGCATAACATTTCAATTATAACAATACAAAACTTGGAAATAAAAATCTTTAGAAAATCTGTTTTCGATAACAATTATCCTTGTCTTTTATTCAACCATGAGAAAGTATTATCATAATCAAAAGAATAACAAATATCAGCAGAATTGGAGACTTTTTCAAGTTCAGTAGATAAAGTTTTAAAAGACATCTTAGATGGAGGCATTTCTCTAAGCCCCTTCGGCAATTGGTTATAAATTTTGTAGATTTTTGAGAAAGAGAATAACTTGCTCGCTACATTCCCCACCAAAGGAGGAGATATTGCCAAATGTCCAGATCTAGTTCCAACTTCATGACCCTTTCTTATCGGAGTCATATAGGCACCAGTCCACTGGTTCAAATGGAAAACTTTTATACAATAACACATCCTCCGAAACCACAGCGATTGCAATGACACAAACTGTAATCTAGAGGCGTATATAGTGCAAGAAATAGGACTAATATGTTTCACAACCTTTCTTTGTACAGCTTCTATCTTATTAGACAAACCCTTTTTTAATGGATTCCAGGTAGCGACAGTATATTCTAGTACCGGTCTAATCCATATTATATACATTTGAAGTTTTATATCATTTGATAAGATATTTTGATTTATTAGTGCCCATCTTTTCTTGGCACTGCTTACTATACTTTCAATATGTCTCTCAGCAGAAGCTGTACATTGAATAGTTATGCCTAAATCCTTAATTTCTTGCATAATTTTAATCTCAAACACATCATTAACAACAGCATCATGAAAATAAACATAATTAAAGTTTGTTCTGTTCCCTATTTTTAAAGCTTTCGTCTTTTTATTGTTTATTCTCAGCCCTAGTGTGATCAAATATTTACTCAAATCATACAAATCTAATGTCACATTGTTTTTCGAGAATTCGACATTCTTCGGATCAATTGGGAAGATTATTTTTAAATCATCAGCGAATTTGCAAACTCGACTGTTAAGGATCTTAGTTTCCAAATTTGCAAATACAATTTTAAATAAAATTGGCCCCAAGCTTGATCCCTGTGGAACTCCACTCGTTACTCGTTTTGATTTTGATATTAAATCATTTACTTGAATACTCATTCGTCGATTATATAGATAGTATTTAAGTAATCTAGAAATATTTGGATCAATATTCAACAAACTAATCGCATTCAAAATAGCATCAAAAGATATAGAGTCAAAAGCTTTTGAGATATCTATAAATACAATTAATGCATCTAACTTATTCTCGTCTAATGTGATTACATGTTTCCACATGGAAAGCATATTGGTAGTTGTCGATCTACCTTTCGTAAAGCCATGTTGACATAGGTCAAAATCAGCCGGTAATATACGTTCTAAATGATCTAGTATCAATCGTTCTATTATCTTCAAAAACGAAGGGATAATAGAGATTAATCTATAATCACTAGCGCACGTTGGCTTACTTACTTTTGGTAACGGCTTAGCTACTATCGTTAGTATATCGATTGGTAATTTCCCATTCTTTAAAATTATATTTATAAAGTTGCAGAGTACATTCATAAATTTTAAAGGTAATTGAAGCAAATTATCAATCGAAATACCAAGGTGATCTTTTTGTTTTTTTGATTTGATTTTTAACATCAATTTTATCAATTCATCACTGTCAATAACAAGTCCTGGTTTCTGGTCTCCCAAAGAATCAGATGGTTCTATAAAATCTCTCCCATTCTGTGGATTGCATATCAAATTGCCAAATACTTCCTCCAATTCACAGAGAAATCCATACTCAGTTTTATCCACAGGTAGAATAAGCTTTAATGAATTAATGAATTAAGGAATTAATGAACTAATTAATTAATGAATTAATTAACTAATGAATAAATGAATTAGTGAATTAATGAATGAATGAATTAATTAATTAATTAATTAATGAATTATTGAATTAATGAATTAATGAATTAATGAATTAATGAATTAATGAATTAATGAATTAATGAATTAATGAATAATTGAATTAATGAATTAATGAAATAATGAATAATTGAATTAATGAATTAATGAATTAATGAATTAATGAATTAATAAATTAATGAATTAATGAATTAATGAATTAATGAATTAATGAATTAAGGAATAAATGAATTAAATAATTAATGAATTAATGAATTAATGAATTAATGAATTAATGAATTAATGAATTAATGTATCAATGAAATAATGAATTAATGAATTAATGAATTAATGAATTAATGAATTAATGAATTAATGAATTAATGAATTAATGAATTAATGAATTAATGAATTAATGAATTAATGAATTAATGAATTAATGAATTAATGAATTAATGGACTAATGAATTAATGAATTAATGAATTAATGAATTAATGAATTAATGAATTAATGAATTAATGAATTAATGAATTAATGAATTATTGATTGAATGAATTAACGATTAATAGGAAGAATAATTAATGAATTAATGAACTAATGAATTAACTAGTTAAGCAGTAAAGGAATTAATGTATTAACGAGTTTCTGAATTAATGAATTAATGTATTAATGAATTAATGAATTAATGAATTAATACAATTAATGAATTAATGAATTAATGAATTAATGAATTAATGAATTAATGAATTAATGAATTAATGAAGTAATAAATTAATTAATTAATGAATTAATGAATTAATGAATTAATGAATTAATGAATTAATGAATTAATGATTTAATATATTAATGAATTAATGAATTAATGAATTAATGAATTAATGAATTAATGAATAAATAATTTAATGAATTAATGAATTAATGAATTAATGAATTAATGAATTAATGAATTAATGAATTAATGAATTAAGGAATTAAATGAATAATGAATTAATGAATTAAAGAATTAATGAATTAATGAATTAATGAATTAATGAATTAATGAATTAATAAATTAATGAATTAATAAATTATCGAATTAATAAATTAATGAATTATTGAATTAATGAATTAATGAATTAATGAATTAATGAATTAATGAATTAATGAATTAATGAATTAATGAATTAATGAATTAATGAATTAATGAATCAAAGAATTAATGAATTAATGAATTAATGAATTAATGAATTAATGAATTAATGAATTAATGAATTAATGAATTAATGAATTAATGAATTAATGAATTAGTGAATCAATGAATTAATGAATTAATGAATTAATGAATTAATGAATTAATGAATTAATGAATTAAAGAATCAATGAATTAATGAATTAATGAATTAATGAATTAATGAATTAATGAATTATTGAATTAATGAATTAATGTATTGACGAATTAATGAATTAATGAATTAATGAATTAATGAATTAATGAATTAATGAATTAATGAATTAATGAATTAATGAATTAATGAATTAATGAAGGAATGAATTAATGAATTAATGAATTAATGAATTAATGAATTAATGAATAAATCAATTAATGAATTAATGATTTAATGAATTAATGAATTAATGAATTAATGAATTAATGAATTAATGAATTAATGATTTAATGAATCAATGAACTAATGAATTAATGAATTAATGAATTAATGAATTAATGAATTAATGAATTAATGAATTAATGAACCAATAATATAACGAATTAATGAATGAATGAATTAATGAATTAATGAATTAATGAATTAATGAATTAATCAAATAATGGATTAATGAATTAATAAATTAATGAATTAATGAATTAACGAAATAATGATTTAAAGAAGTAATGAATTAATGAATTAAAGAATTAATGAATTAATGAATTAATGAATTAATGAATTAATGAATTAATGAATTAATGAATTAATGAATTAATGAATTAATGAATTAATGAATTAATGAATTAATGAATTAATGAATTAATGAATTAATGAATTAATGAATTAATGAATTAATGAATTAATGAATTAATGAATTAATGAATTAATGAATTAATGAATTAATGAATTAATGAATTAATGAATTAATGAATTAATGAATTAATGAATTAAGGAATTAATGAATTAATGAATTAATGAATTAATGAATTAATGAATTAATGAATTAATGAATTAATGAATTAATGAATTAATGAATTAATGAATTAATGAATTAATGAATTAATGAATTAATGAATTAATGAATTAATGAATTAATGAATTAATGAATTAATGAATTAATGAATTAATGAATTAATGAATTAATGAATTAATGAATTAATGAATTAATGAATTAATGAATTAATGAATTAATGAAATTAATGAATTAAAGAATTAATGAATTAATGAATTAATGAAATAATGAATTAATTAATTAATTAATTAATGAATTAATGAATTAATGAAATAATGAATTAATGAATTAATGAATTAATGAATTAATGAATTAATGAATTAATGAATTAATGAATTAATGAATTAATGAATTAATGAATTAATGAATTAATGAATTAATGAATTAATGAATTAATGAATTAATGAATTAATGAATTAATGAATTAATGAATTAATGAATTAATGAATTAATGAATTAATGAATTAATGAATTAATGAATTAATGAATTAATGAATTAATGAATTAATGAATTAATGAATTAATGAATTAATGAATTAATGAATTAATGAATTAATGAATTAATGAATTAATGAATTAATGAATTAATGAATTAATGAATTAATGAATTAATGAATTAATGAATTAATGAATTAATGAATTAATGAATTAATGAATTAATGAATTAATGAATTAGTGAATTAATGAATTAATGAATTAATGAATTAATGAATTAATGAATTAATGAATTAATGAATTAATGAATTAATGAATTAATGAATTAATGAATTAATGAATTAATGAATTAATGAATTAATGAATTAATGAATTAATGAATTAATGAATTAATGAATTAAAGAATTAATGAATTAACGAATTAATGAATTAATGAATTAATGAATTAATGAATTAATGAATTAATGAATTAA
>JAQBSW010014359.1:0-11818 GCA_029291075.1 Eudiplozoon nipponicum
CTCGCTGTATTGCAAAGTGATGTCTGAGATCTGGTCATTATTGTATTGATGGCTTGAGAGTTAACCAATCTGTACGCATTGTTTTCGCTGTTACATATACAAGTGCTATATGTGTTTGTGTCTGTGTGTGTGCCTGTGTGTGTGTCTGTGTGTGTGCCTGCTTACATGTAAAGGTCATTCTCGCTGTATTGCAAAGTGATGTCTGAGATCTGGTCATTATTGTATTGATGGCTTGAGAATTAACCAATTGTACGCATTGTTCACTGTTACATATACAAGTGCTATATGTGTTTGTGTCTGTGTGTGTGCCTGTGTGTGTGTCTGTGTGTGTGCCTGCTTACATGTAAAGGTCATTCTCGCTGTATTGCAAAGTGATGTCTGAGATCTGGTCATTCTTGTATTGATGGCTTGAGAGTTAACCAACTGTTCGCATTGTTGGCTGTTACGTGTACGAATGTTATTTTTCCGAGTGTAGTCTTTCGTTTCCCCTTGTTGCGCAATTTTGTTTTCTTCACTTGGTAACAGCGCAGGTGCGGATTGCAGTGTTGAATGCTCATATTGTTTCGAAATTTCTGTCTCCGTATGTGCAGCTGTTTTTTCCCCTTCAGTTTGTTGCCAATCCGATTGAATGTTTGTTGAGTCTAGTCGAGGGCGTGTTCGGTCTTGCCTGGATGCTAGTAAATTGTTGTTGAATTTTGTTATTCGTGGCCAGTCGATTAGAATATCATGTTGATGAAACTTTTGAATATTTAGACCAGGTGTTTGTTGTTTTATATAAAGGGCTTCATAGATATATAGTAATTTTTCTGATTTTGCTTTATGTAGAATTGAGAAATTAGTCAAATTGGCTGGCTGCCCCGTTTCTGATATATGATCGGAAATATCTGATTTTCCAGATGGTGCCAAGCCTTTGTCAATCAATTTCTGCGTTAAATGTTGCTGGATTCTGTTAACCAATTGCTTATTCGCACGTCCAATATATGTGCTACCGCACGTACATGCGAATTTGTAGACTATGAATGATCTGGAGAATTGGCAATTGATCTTTGGCATCCAACCTCATGCTTCTTTGTGTGCTAAATTTGATATCAACTTAAACACTGGGAAAATTCTCCTTAGTTATTCTATTTAGCCACCGTGCAATTATTGAGGTCGGTACGTCGCCTCTAAATGGTAAGTTTAGGGAAACCTGCTTGACGGTATCCTCTCCAGTGCGAATCTGCCGTGGTCTGATGTTGACATCAATAAACCGCTCTGGGTAGCTATTCATCAGCAAAATTTTCCTCAGCAACAGGGGGAAACGTAAAACTACACTCGGAAATTTACCATTTGTACACGTAAGTGCCAACAATGCAACAAGTTATTATAATCAGGTTAGGTTCGATATAAAGACTCGACATTTACATATGTCAGTATAAAATATGAATTGTATAGCAGTAAAGGCAATTCACCATGTACAATTCTTAGTTTATACTGACATATGTAAGTAATTAATGGGTCAGGTGTTTATATCAAGACCGCTACCTTGATTATAATAATTGTTATCACCACCCGCGCAACAAATGTTCGTTTAATGCAAACAGTTGGTTAACTCTCAAGCCATCTATACAATAATCACCAGATCTCAGACATCACTTCTCAATACAGCTTGAAAGGCCTTTATATGCAAACAGGCACACACAGACACAAATACATACACACTTACTAATCAGCCAAGGAAGGATATAGAAATAAAACCGAGTCAGATTTGTTGCCACCCACATAATCAAATGAACACTTAGAATGTATATAAATGAAGGATTGTAAAGTGAAGATTAGTATTCTTGAAATAAATGGCCATTATTCACTTTGTTATTAATGTTTTTTCTTCCTAATTAGAAATATACCGTGTAATATTCTAAAGCAATGGGCATAATAAAGATGATTCTATGTCTTTTTCAAAAACAGGCAATTGCATTGAAGTTGCACAAAATGGTGAAAGACGGATGTAAATATTAATACTGTGTTTGTGCATTTATCCTTTTGCTGATTGAGATTTGTTATGAAAGAGAAAATGTCAATATTAATTGATATCAAACAAAATATCTTCCAACTGAATAGTTAAACAAAAATCGGGACCGGATTTGTCCTCCTATTTAATTTATTCACTTAGAATGTCACCAACAGCATCAAGTGAAAACTCACAGATTACTACTTTGCATTAAACACATCATTTATTCTGTCACGAACATCCAATACCATATTTTAATAAGAAATTTTGAACTTAACTTACATTCTTATACGGTTGAAACGATGTGTATTATATCTATGGTATTGACATTCAAGCCATGCTTGAACGCAAATGTAAAGAAAATCGTAAGTTAAACTGTCCCTTTTTGTAACCAAATAATAATTTTTTTATATTAGGGTTGCGATCTTGATATAATCAGCAATCTCATTATATGTATAAATTTGTCTGTATATACTATGTATTGTATAGTGTAGAAAAGAAAATTCCTCCAGTTGACGGGTTTTTTCCTTATTGAGATTTCTTAAAACACGGTTCAGCATTTGCCGCAAACTGAACTCGAACCTGGACACGTCGGCTTCGGATACTTCGACTTTAATCACTGAGTCACCTTGCCGCGCACTCGAGCCAACTTTCTGTTATGTACTAAATCATATTTTTGGTTAGCCTTTCCTGTATCTGATTGGGCATAAAATTACAAGTAGCCGTTCCAATTTTTTCATTATAGAACATAATCTATGCTACTTGGGGAAGTGGTTTTGAATTTATATAAATAAATTAATTTCGCGCGCGGTTATAATACTTATTTAAATCATGATTGCGGGCTTAATGTAAGCAGCAGTGTTATTATATGTACATTTGCTTGTGTAAACTAAGGATCGTATAATGTGAAAAATTTAATTTGTCCAGTAGAATGGTTTAAATGACCTACCATTTAAAATGATTTAAATTTATGTGTTCCTCGCCACGAGTTTTCTGACACCTAATGAACGATTGTTAATGACTAGTTGGAAATTTAGGTCTAAAGAGATGCCATACCAGCTCCAGTTGAAGAAAAGTTTAATCATAAACATGAGTTAGTATAATCAAACTCATATAATGGTATTGATATTTATGTCCAAAACGCAATCTTGAATTAAATATTGTTATCACTTCCCGTGCTATCATTGAGCGTTTAATTTTACAAATAAGTTTAGTACCGGCTACTACTGACGAATCCTGAAGTAAAGCAAAATGAATATACATATAATATTTCGATTTTGGACATTTTGACTTGTTAACATTTAACTTATTACAGAGTATCCCATAAACAAACGGGAAGATCCCATTAATTAACGGAACGATACCAAAAATGAACGGAATGCTCCCAGAAATAAACGGAAATATCCAAGAAATGAACGGCATGATCCCATAAATCTGCGGAAACTTTTATATCTGAAATATGATAATTGGTGATATAATTCTAAAGATATTCCTACTCCAATGGGTGTATCATGCAATTTTATTGAAGAAACATAAAATTATCTCGTTAAATCTTCTTTTATTTATTGAAGTGAGTTAAATTGCATTATTTGCATATCTGTTAACTAGAAAGCTTTAAATCTAGAAGTCTAAATCTATTTTTCGTAAAATTATGTAAGTAATAGTATATTTATGGTCGATTCGTACTTCAAAAGTTTAATTTTGAGAAGAACGCATATTTCCATTAGCAAACTCATTATATAATTTGATTAAGTGAATTCCAAATATTTCTTAAGCATTCGTCTAGTCTTCCCAGATTTTTCACTACATCTTCAATATACGTCTTCAACTCTAATTTTGTATTTGCTCTCGGCCCCACGGAATGTAGTTTCGATTTGATGAGAGAAAGTACATTATCAATCGAATTGGGATCCGGGAAGTAAGGAAAAAGAAATACTATTTAAATTCCTTTCGCATATAATTGTGCTCTGCATAACGAAAGGGTTATTTAGAAAAATTCCTTTGGCATAGCATGATTCCATAAACGTCATGGATAGATCTATATTGTAGGCTCCTTCTATAGTCATATAATTTTCTACCCCAGATGACGAAATCATAGCACACAGAGAGATATTTCTGCCTCTAAATCTTGGGTGATACAAGACAGAATCTTGTTTTGGCAATGAATATCCATAATTTGTGGATGTGTGCATGTTGCATAAATCCAGATTCATCCAGGAAAAACTTTCTCTTGATCAGCATACTAAGGCCTGTGAACAAGTATCTCTTCATTGTAATTTATTTTGATCACTTACAAGAACGTATAATTTAATCTACAATAGTTTTCTCGACAATCCGATAGTCTAGAACTCTATATTCAGCTGAGACTAAGAGAGTTGCGCAGAAAGATTTTCTCTGCAACCGATTTTGGTAAAAGAATTGTCAGTTCCCATATTTGAAAGTATTTTGGAGTGACGTACGGATTTACTTTTTCTTTTACGTCCTGTTTGCTATAAACTTCTTTGAAAGACGGATTATCATGTTCAGAAGCCTCAATAGGGTTTATTGCATCATAAATTGCAGATTTTCTAAGCGACTTTATTTCCATTAATTCGCATACTGCCTTTATCCTGTAAATCCTTTTGATGTGCTAAAATATCTCTGTATTCATGCAAACTCTTCTTTTCTTTGATGCATTGCTGCTTGAATCTATTTCAATCAAGAAAATCTAAACGTAATATGGTCCAGAATATATACCTTTTGAGTGAGAATGTATGATAATATATTTCTTTTTTCCGTGTATGTGCTTGAATTACGCTTTGTGCTAGCAGTTTAAATTAACGAATAATTAACAATTCTATAATATAGGTATTTATATCAAAAGTCCCTTTCTTGAATATCCTGGATGTCGAAAGCCGTTCTGGAACATTCTTGAAAATGACTTCCTTATTTTTTTTGGAATTTTCCAACAGTAAAAAGACGACAAGGCATCATATATGATTCAAGATTCCAACAGGTAAAATCTTTCAGTACTCATCATTCTTCTACCGATTAATAATGTTAGGTAGCGAATGATTCTCATGAAACATGTCAAGCCGATGGCAAATGCGTGAAAATTAACTTGTCGTTTTAGTAACAAAAGAATGAAGTAATGTAATTTTTGAGAATTGATCACAGACATTGGTTATAAATTGATAATGAAATTTTGCAGTATTTGTTTTTTTCTTGGAAATGAAATACATAATTTTGTGTATGGCCAATATAAATTTATTTCAATTCAGCTGGCCTAACTACAATAAATAAAAGAAGATTTAGTGGAATACTTTTGTGATTTTTACATAAAATGGCTTGATAAACTCACTGGAGAAGGAATATTTTTAGAAATAAATCACCGATTTTTGCATTTCAGATATATATATATATATATATATATATATATATATATTTCCATTCATTTCTGGGATTTTCCATTTTATAAGGATTATTAAGTTCATTTCAGGATAATTCCGTTTATTAATGGGATCTTTCCGTTTGTGTATAGTATCATCTAGTTGCGCTATAAATTTTACATTGTTGTTTGTATCCTAGTTTGTATATTTTAATACACTCTTAGCATAAGTTTCATTAAGTTATATCATAATTTCTACTGATATATGCTTATTGATGTCGTTTGACACCAACGAGTAACGATTTGCTCTAAGATCTTCTGTTCGGAAAGTTTAGTACGCTTCACTTCTATCAATATTAGACCATCTCCGAGGTCATTGGTTTGTGCGCTTTATTTTTCTGTATATTTATACAGAGTTAGCTCGCTGTTTATTAATATTTCATAGGAAACTGAATTAGTTTAATTTTGCTTCTATTTGACTGCGCCTACGTAGAGCATTACATCCGTCATTTTCCTGAATTTAATCACCAGGTATATAATGCTTGACCACATACGATTCCACAATTTTGTTCATGATATTTTTGGCATATTCTTCTGCTTGTGATTGAATTTACTGTCTTCCTTGTGCTGTCAAGCATTACATAATTGCATAAATGATATAATTCGGCAACCAATAATAGATAAATATTATTGGTTTCATTGTATCACGTTATAATACCCATAGAAAAATTAATAATGAACATAATTGGTGGCCGGAATATAAGGCTATGTAGAACTGGCAAATTAATGAGAATGGTTATTTTTCTTAAATTTGGTGAAGCTTAGCCTTTTCAAATATCATGGTTGTTATTGCAGCTATGGTTCCATGCTAAATGCTTCTTGAATGAAGATTGTTTATGCGAACCTGGATTAATTGAAATTACCTGATCTGCGTTTTGCCCAACGCAGCTTTAATTGTTACAATAGTTTTCTTCTTCTTTTTCCAATATATTTCGGCTAAACTTATCGATAGCCTTCATCGGTCCGTTTTAACTTCAAAAGTTTAACAAATGAAGCTTGCTTCATTAGTTTCATTTGTTAAACTTGTGAATTTAAAACGGACTGATGAAGGCTAACGATAAGTTTAGCCGACATATATCGGAAAACGAAAAAGAAAACTACTGGAACAATGAAAGCTGCGTTAGTCAAAACTCAGATCAGGTAATAATCAGGGTATAAACACCTGACCCATTAATTGCTTACATATGTCAGTATAAACTAAGAATTGTACAGCGTAGAAAAGGAAATTCATCCAGTAGACCGGTTTCGTCCTTATTGGGAACTCATCATGTACTGGCCAAAATTTGCGACAGGATGGCTCAGTGGTTAGAGCACCAGATTCCGAAGCAGACGGTCCCAGATTCGAGTCCTATCCGAGGCAAATTCTGGCCAGTACATGATGAGTTCCCAATAAGGACGAAACCGGTCTACTATATAAATTGGCTTTTCTACGCTATGCAGTACTTAGTTTCTACTGAAAAAAAAATATATATGCGGCTCTTACCTCTATATATATGTATATGTGGCGAAAGCTGCAAACAGTTAATGTTCGTGACTGCAAAGAAATTGTGCAGCCGACATTTCTAGTCAAGTTCAATGTATGCGAGACTGCTAGAGGTGAGAGTCGCATATCTAAATTTGATTTCCATATATAGTCAATGCGGTTTGATCCTCGATAGTCAGTTTGCCGTCGTACTCTGATGATGATCATGGAAGGTCGAAACGCGTCAGTGCGTTGCAGCTAGCGGTAGTTTTGTTATGTTGTTCGACGACTGGTTAAATACAATGGGATTGGTGTTTACTTCAAGCTCGCAAACTTGATTTAAAGATTTATTACCATCACCCGCGCAAACAATTATTGTTAAAAAATAATCTTATTTATTTGAAGAAGACCACGCGTCCAATTAAGGTAAAAAGAAGACAACATAAAATAGCATGCGAATGCAGATATGTTTAGAAGTTTGACTTGGCTAGATACATCTCAATATGTAACCCCAGTAGGTGACCAGGTTAATTAGATAATCAATTGAAATAAACTCAAGGAGCAATATGAGGATCGTATAACCCATTGAAAATTTTCTAGTTCCAACATTAAATCAAGCATTGTATTCTAGCGCAAAGAGATAATTATAATCGAATTTATTGAGCATTCAGAGTGCAAATTGAATTTCTGATAAAATAACTAACATATTCGGCTTTATTATTTCATAAATTTAAATCATTACATTATTAACACTGTTAAGTTGATGATTTTAATTTGCTTTCAATCCTTTATTTAATACTACTTTAATTGACCATTATTGCAGTTTGTAAGCATTCCTTTGTTATTCTTCCGAATTCAGACTGCTAATTTTCCACGTATGCATTAGCCATTTTGCGCAAACAATTCGATTCTCGTTTCTTTCTCCCCTTGACGCAACTCTTTTTTTATTCACGAGGCCTTGGATTTTAAACGCATTTGTTGATTCTTTGCATCACTTTGAACTCATTAATTTCATTAGTTGATGGCGAGCTTAACTTGCTTCATTATTTGTCACCACTTCGTAAGCAAACATCATCTAACGTTAAGTATTTTTGTACTATGAATCAATATTGCGAATTTTGAATAAACACCAATCCAATTGTATATCACCAGTCACATTTTATAGTATAACTAATGCTATTCACACGTAATGATGAGCTTTGAGCTTTCATAAATATCATCAGAACTCGACGGCAAACTGAAGAACGACGATCAAACTGCAATCCACATATAAAAAAATGAAAATTGTTTAAGCGGCTCTCGCCTCTAGTTCTCTCGCGTATATTGTGCCTGAATGAAACTTTCGGCTACTCAATTTCTATCTATTTTTTCTTTTGCTATATGAATACAAGTTATAAAATAAGACACGTTTAATTTTGATTTTCTTATATATGCATCGCCGTTTGGTCCTTGTTAGTCGGTTTTCTATTGTGCTCCGAAGTTGATTATGCAGAGTGGAAACGCATCAGTACGTTTGACTGCCAAGAGTTTTACTATGCAAGTATGTATTAGGTGTTGCGAAACTTGTACCGTCCTATTATCCCACATTCTTGACCAAAATATATAGTGGTTAAAGGGCGTAATACCGGCTCCTACTGATGAGTCGCCAGTAAGCACGAAACGAATGTGTATGAGATTATACTTTCCGTTCATGCTGCCTTCGGTTTATCCTTCTGGTCACAACTGAACTAATTTGTTACTAGGTTCGCAACACCTAATACATACCTGCATATATATATTAGTTCTCCGCAACAAATAGTATTTGAGAGTTTTACTATGCTGTTCGACGACTGGTTAAATACAATGGGGTTGGTGTTTATTTCAAGCTCGCAAACTTGATTTAAATGATCGTTTAAGTATATCAAGGAAATATGTGGCACACGTGCAAATGATCCTGTATTTTATCACGTTTATAGTACGAGAATATAATGATATGCATGTGTATAGAAATTTGTTTGTATATATATGTGTATTTCGAATGAGGTTGGATATCAACTAACAACACACCATCACAAAAAATTCTTCCTAATATTTATTGATTAATTTTTCGATCGACACGCCGGTCGTCTTTTTCAAAGTCCGCTAACTAACACCAAGTCATATTATTCGTTGTTTAGACGTTTTGTCTTTTTTTGGGATCTGGAAACATCTATGCACAATTGAATACTCTCAGTCTGTTTTTGAGTGATCTGTGTACTTGTTGGTTTTGTTCCCTTTTTAATTGACTATTCCTATGCTGACAGAGGCGATATCAATCAATAAATATCATGAAGAATTTATCGTAAATGCAAGAGTCTACTAAAAGTGGAACAAAACCAACTAATGCAAATGATTTGAAAATATAGACTAATAACAACAGTTTGAGTATTTTTATATTAGCTCAAATAATTTTCTACACAAGTTTGGCTTATTCATTAATGAATTTTTCGCCGAGGCCTCTTGTCCCATTGTTAATAGACTCGTCCTTCTCTAATGTTAGACCTACCACACACTCATCCGAAATTCTTCGTTATAATCCAGAATAAATTCAATGTGCAATTATTTAACCAAATACTGCATTATGTTTAAACGAACATTGGTTGCGCGGGTGGTTATAACAATTATTGTAATCAAGGTTGCGATCTTGATATAAGCACCTGACTCATTAATTACTTACATATGTCCGTATAAATTAAAAATTATATAGTGTAGAAAAGGCAATTCATCCAGTAGACCAATTTCGTTATTATTGGGAACTCATCATGTACTGGTCAGAATTTGCCTCGGACAGTGCTCGCACCTGGACACGTCTTCTTCGGATTCTGGTGCTCTATTCAGTGAGCTATCCTGCCGCACACTACACTACACACAATTTTCAGTCTAATACTAACTATTGTAACTTGGTTAGTCTCTTTGCCTTTTCTACACTATACAATTCTCAAATTATACTGACAGATGTAAGTAATTAATGGGTCAGGTGCTTATATCAAGATCGCAACCTTGATTATAATAATTGTCATCACCACCCGCGCAACCAATGTTCGTTTAATTATATAAATGTTCATTTCAATACCACTTCCTCATGCAGAGTGGTGTCTGTCCTGTAATGGCAGATTGGGGATGGTTAGTTGGAGCTTTGGGTCTAAATAGATGTCATATGGGCTCCACCTAAAGGAAAAATAGACTAACCAAGTTACATTAGTTAGTATATAACTGAAAATTGTGTATAGTGTAGTGTGAGGCTGGGTGGCCCGATGGTTAGAGCAGCAGATTCCGAAGCGGACGTGCCCAGGATTGAACAGTGTCCGCGGCAAATTCTGACCAGTAACTGAGACGTTCCCAATGAGGACGAAACCAGTCTACTGGATGATTTGCATTTCTACACAATATAATTCTTAGTTTATACTGACATATCTAAGTAATTAATGGGTCAGGTGCTTATATCAAGATCGCAACCTTGATTTTAATAAATACTGCATTATGTCTTTGTTTTTATTTGTTCATACATTTGATAGTGTATATTTAATCATTGTGTATTACTGTTGGTAAAATGTGGGGTAAAACTTTTGACGTATATTAATTACATTGAACATAAAGTGATATATCAAATTAGACAATTTGCCTGAAAAAATGCTTTGAATAATTAAATGAAAATTGGTTGCGCGACCGGCGATAACCATTTTTTTATTTAGGTTGCGATCTTGATATTAACACCTGACAAATTAAGGACATGCATTTGTCAGTATCTACTAAGAATTATATATTGTAAAAATGAAATTTCATCCAGTAGACCGATTTCGTCTTTATTGAGAGCTCTTCAAGTACTGGTCAGAATTTACCGCGGACAAAGCTCGAATCTGGACACATCTGCATCGGACTCTGGTGCCCAATTCACTGAGCCACCCTGCCGCACACTACAAACAATTTTCAGTTATATACTAACTAATTTACCTCAGTTAGTCTCTTTTATGGGTGGAGGTGATGTGGCATTCATTTAGACCCTAAATGCAAACTATCTATCCACAATCTATCCTTATCGAACAGATATCTCGTTGCACGGGGAAGTGGTATAGAAATTTATATAATTTAACGAATATTGGTTGCGAAGGCGGTGATAACTATTACTATAATCAAGGTTGCCATGTTGACATAAAAACCTGTCTTATTAAGTTCAATCATATGTCAGTGAAGACTATGAATTATATAGTGAAGAAAAGACAATTCATCCAGTAGACCGGTTTCGTCCGTATTAGGAACTCATCACGTAGTGGCCCGAATTCGCTAAGACAGAGTTTGAACCAACCGTTCAATCATATAATTGTTAAATCAAATACCACATCCCCATGTAGTGTGGTGTCTGTTCAATAATGACAGATTGGGGATGGTTAGGTGGAACTTTGGGTCTAAAATTAAAAAAAGGCTAACCGAGTTAAATTATTAAATATATATATTACTGAAAAATGTGTATGGTATGCGGCAATGTGGCGCAGTGGTTTAATCACCATATTCCGAAGTTGACGTAGCCACCTGCGAAATCAATTATTGTTTAAATTGTATTGCCTATATATGCATATGTGGCGAAAGCTGCAAACAGTTAATGTTCGTGACTGCATAGAAATTGTGCAGCCGACATTTCCAGTCAAGTTCAATGTATGCAAGACTGCTAGAGCTGAGAGCCGCATATCTAAATTTGATTTCCATATATATTCAATGCGGTTTGATCCTCGATAGTCAGTTTGCCGTCGTACTCTGATGATGATCATGGAAGGTAGAAACGCGTCAGTGCGTTGCAGCTGGCGGTAGTTTTGTTATGTTGTTCGACGACTGGTTAAATACAATGGGATTGGTGTTTACTTCAAGCACGCAAACTTGATTTAAAGAATTGTTACCACCACCCGCGCAATCAATTATTGTTTATATA
>JAQBSW010014360.1:0-11815 GCA_029291075.1 Eudiplozoon nipponicum
AATAATAATAATAATAATAATAATAATAATAATAATAATAATAATAATAATAATGTGGTTGTTGATGATGATGATGATGCTGCTGATGATGATGATGATGCTGATGCTGCTGATGCTGATGATGCTGATGCTGCTGCTGCTGATGATGATGATGCTGGTGCTGCTGCTGATGATGATGGTAATTGTGATGATGATGATGATGGTGATGATGATGGTGATGGTGATGATGATGATGATGATGATGATGATGATGATGATGATGATAATTATGACATTAATAATTCTGAAACCCCTGCAATAAAAGGGTCATGGATTGCGAGGGCAGTGCTAACAACTATTTAAACCAAGATTGCGAGCTTGAAATAGACACCAATCCTATTGTATATACAATTGTCTACCGATTCCACCTTTATAATCAAACCGAAATTCTCCAGTTGCATGCGCTCAACGGTGCTGCACAGAGCCTTCGGAAGCACACGGTGTTTATCTACTTACTGCATGGAATATGACGTTGCTCATAAAAACACCATGCAGTAGGCGTTGTCAAGCGAAATGCGGACAGTCGTATGAACTGCGATCAGATTTATTAATTGAATCAGTGCCGTACCTATGGTACACACTTGCGTACTGGATGGAGAAGAGCTATCGTCTTTTCACCGAAATCTGGTCGATTTGATTACTTTGACTTATCACCACGATATGCGAGAAAATTTCATTGGCAGTGCTGTAAAATATATTTCACCACGACTGGATTACATGCAAATGCAATATCAAGGAGTTTAATAACTTTGGCACAGCCATTTTTGTCAAGGATCTAATTTTCTGCAGCTCCGTTTCACGAAAATCAATGTCCTTTGTTGGTAATCAAATCAACATTTCTAAATATGACAATGGGACTTCCGCTGTGTCTGAGACCACATCTTATAGGTCTCAAAGAACCTGTCTTTTTACTTAGAGGAATGGTCAAAGATTAACAAAGGCACATCAACGGCACCCTTGATTAAGTGGTTTATGCGGAACTTAGCGTGTGTCAGGCAAAAAATTATTTCTCCAGTCGAGCACCATGACTTTTGCTGCAACACTGGATAGCCTAAATTAAAAAAAACATCTAGCTGGGCCGTTCACGTGTTCGGATTGAGAACAAATCGTCTGCTTCTGTGTGAAGCCCATTTTTGGGATGCTTGAAGCGATTCTGGTTACTTCCAGACGAATGACGTAAATTACGCGTGCATTCTCTCTACAGACTGGTTTGACATTAATCCTTACTTTTCATGAGCCAATATATCGATTATGCTATAAATTATATTAACAACCATCTAATAACCGATAAAATAAGTCATAGTGATAGGTGGGCTGAACACTTCAAAAATCAATTTTCTTGGGCACCTGCGTCAGTTCCGATTCCAAAAAACATGCATGTATCAACAGTGTGCAATGTTAAACTCGAAGAACCATGAGAGTTAGACATACGGAATGCAGTCCTATCTCTTAAACGTCGCAAATCTGTAGGCCAAGATTATTTGCTTCCGGGCTTATTTAAGGATGGTGGCGATATTATTTCTGGACTACCTTTTTTCGTACTATATTGAATCAGGATAACGTACCACTTGCTTGGAAGGAGTCTACCGTCTTCCCTATCTTTAATAAAGGAAATCTTAATTCGTGTGATAACTATCGTGGTATAAACTTGATTCCAGACGTATCTAAGTTATTTGATTAGACTAATTTAGGTAGACTTAGCGCTTCGCGTGAATCACATACCAGAGAAGAAAAAACTGGATTCCGATCAGGGCGAGACTGTATATAATATATATATATATATATATATATATATATATATATATATACATATATTATTTGATTAGACTATTTTAGGTAGTCTTAGCGCTCAGTGAAATACCATACCAGAGAGAAAAAAACTGGATTCCGATCAGGACGAGGCTGTATATAATATAATATATATATATATATATATATATATATATATATATATTATTGATTAGATATTTTATCATATATATATATATATATATATATATATATATATATATATATATATATATATATATATAATATTTTTACCACAAGGCAAGTTCTTGAACATCGACATGTATATGGTCGTCCCACTATAGATGTTTTTTGACTCTGTTGATCGCAATGTTCTATTCGATATTCTGACGTAAAGTGGCGTGGCCACCAAATTTGCTAATTTTAAACGCACTCATCGACACAAATACTTCTGGCTGCGCTAAAGTCTACGAAGAATTAACGCACAACGTTTCTATCAGCAGTGTTGTTCGTGAATGCTCTCCACTTTCCACCGTTTTGTTTAATTTTATAATAGATGCTATTAAGAAACCACCCTTCCATGTGTACAGCATGCAGGTATTGAAGTTCGCCAAGGCGATACATTAGTCGATCTTGACTTTGCACACGATATCGTACTAATATTCGACAATCGAAATTCCACTTAGGCCATGTTGAATAAGTTAGCAGACGTTGTACTTTCTTTCGGTATAAAATTTGCAAACTCGAAATCTGAGATACCTTTACAGGATCACTCACCACTCACTGGAACACTGAGACTGCAGAATGAAGATCTAGACATAGTTGACATGCTTACACATCTTGGCAGCTCTATCAAAAACTTGGGCAATATGTCTGACGAGGGGAAATTGGGAATCGCGAAGGCTAGAGTAGCTGTCTAGAACTTTGCCTTAAATTTGGTGTTTACAATTCATCTATGCGCTAGTAAGACTCGGCCTCTTATAGTTGATGATTTTAGACGGTAACAGGTATTCGACCATCGGTGTTTGAGAAGCATAGCACGTTTAGGTTACCAAGAACGAATGAACAACACAGACGTCAGTAGATATATTTTTAAATCGGCCAAGGAGTGCTCCTCGTTATTAACATAAATAAGGCTCCATCAACTACGTTGACTTGGTCACGTTTTGCGTATGCCTCCAATTCGATCGCTCAGTAGAGCACTATACTCTCACTTAGCGACAGATTAGCGAGGAAACAAGGTGTGCAGATTTTGACATAGCAGAGACCGTTAAAGTCAACTACATCAAAATTGGGTAGTATAGGGCCCACTCGTGTGCCAGGATGTGGTCCGGGCGCAGCAAAACATTTATTGGTTGGAAACTTTGTGCGATAAGACAAAGGAGTCGAGATCAGTGGCGATTTAGTTGCAGATGTCTGGTACAATTATCTTCGTAACTTTCTTTTCTTAGTAGGGCAGAGTTAGTCAGCTGCGAGGTTCGGTGTTGTTTCAAACCGCAAGGAAGCTGTATTGCTAATGGATTTAATGGAGTACCAGGTGTTAAGAAATAGTTGTAATTCTCAATTTCGGTGATCTATAGCATACATTGATATCCATCATGTTGGTATCATGTACCGACTCGACAACCATGTACCTTTTCGGTACTACAATGTTGGTATCGATTAATGACACAATAGCCATAGTGTTGGGTATTCCTTGTACAGACTCGGTGTATATATATATAGGTATATATATATATATATATATATATATATATATATATATATATATATAGATGTTGGTATAGTGTGATTAGCGTTGAAGTTGCTTTGTAATGAAGACTTTATATGATGTTAGCTTCACTATTGTAGGTTTACACATTCGTCTAGGGAGATTGTATCGTCCTATTATCCCACATCTCTCACCCAAATATATAGTGGTTAAAGGGCGGCACTGGCTCCTGGTGATGAGTCGCCAGTAAGCACGAAACGAGATTATATATATATATAGTAATATATATATATATATATATATAATATATATATATAATATATATATTATATATATATATATATTATATATATATATATTATATATATATATTATATATATATAATATATATATATATATTATATATATATATATATACCGAGTCAGTATCAGATACCAACATTACGGTTCCGAAAAAGTACATGGTACCAACACTATGGTTGCCGAGTCGGTACATGGTACCAACATGATTGATATCAATTTATGCTATAGTTCACCGAAATTGAGAATTACAACTATTTCTGGACACCTGTTACTCCAGCAAACCAATGCACTCTGGCCTTGATCGATATCAGTTATGACATTTCACGATAATAATGACATAATTCAATTAAATATATAAAACTTAGATATTGTTGGTTGCGGTAATTTAATATATACACAATTGTGTATTAGGTGTTGCACACCTAGTAACAAATTAGTTCAAATAGGACCAGAAGAATAAACCAAAGACTGCATGAATGGAAAGTACAATCTCATTTGCTAATTCGTGCGTGATTACAGACTACGCAGGCGTAATACCGGCTCCTACTGATGAGTTGCCAGTAAGCACGAAACGAATGCGCATGAGATTATAATTTCTGGGGAGATAGTGCTCATCAGCCTTTGTTGGCAGATTATCTATGAGAAGGAAAACTCCGAATACATACCATCACTAGGAATGGGCGAGCTAGTGTTCTTTTACAGTCCACATATAACCACGAAACATATAACTTACAATGATTACATTCTGCATCGGCTGTCGCGCAGTATAAAAAGTTTCGCCTTATCTGCTGAGCCGCGCAGTGTGTATAAGCGAAATTGGGCTACTGAAGGCTACTTTATCTCCGATTCTACCTCCTTTCCTTCCCCTTCCTCTTTTCAATCTAACAATAACACTTTTAGATAATATGATTATGGTAGGTTTAGATCAATGTACTGATCCCAATATCACGTTGCCAAATATCGAAAATGGTTCTAGTAAACGATAATTCATTAAACCTCGGTTAGGTTTTAACGTAGGCGCATTTAATGTGCGAACATTAAAACAATTTGGACAACAAGAATCTCTTGCTCGTTCGTTGGATAAATTATAAATTGACATATGTTGCGTATCTGAAACCAAAATACAGGATCCTACATGTATTGCGGAACTAGTTGCACCATCCCTATCTACGAGTTATTGGCTTCGAACATGTGGTTCCACAGAGTTCTCTTAAGCCGGTAAATGGGGCTTTGGTATTCTCCTTAGCGCACGTCCTTTGGATAAATTATAAATCGGCATATGTTGCGTATCTGAAACCACAATACAGGATCCTACGTGCATTACAGAACTGGTTGCGCCATCCCTATCTACGCGTTATTGGCTTCGAACATGTGGTTCTACAGAGTTCTCTGAAGCCGGTAAATGGGGCTTTGGTATTCTCCTTAGCGCATGAGCTGAAGCTTGCTTAGTTTATTAGATCCCTTTAAATAGTCGACTGTGTGCTGTACGTTTAAATACATCTACAAAAATCAATTAAAAAACCGTTGCCTCGTCGTAGTATCTGCATATGCTCGTACAGATTGCAGCACAGAAAAAAGAGAGGATGCTTTTTACTCCGAAATAAGCTCCTTACTAAGTAGAGAAACAAGATCAGATATATAATTAAACGAACATTGGTTGCGCGGGTGGTGATAACAATTATTATAATCAAGGTTGCAGTCTTGATATAAACACCTGACCCATTAATTACTTACATATGTCAGTATAAACTAAGAATTGTATAGTGTAGAAAGGCAATTCATCCAGTAGACCGGTTTCGTCCTTATTGGGAACTCATCAAGTAATGGCCAGAATTTGCCGCGGACAGGACTCGAACCTGGGCACGTCTGCTTCGGAATCTGTTGCTCTAACCACTGCACTATATGGCGTCCTCCAGCACCCGGGCAACTGTGGACTCAAATAGATCATGTAGCAATTAGTTATAGATGGTGTGGTTGCATCCAGAATTGTCGTTCTTTTTTTGAAACATGTCGACTCGGACCATGCATTTATCCGTTGTAGATTTGCACTACACTTTTCCGGGAATATAATTAGGAATAAATCATAAATTGATGTAGGCAAACTCGAACAACCGTCCTTTCGACGAAAATATGAAGATATTCTGTAGTCTAATCTAACTCGTCTTGAAGGCGAAAATCCGAATTTACTTTGGTCCAAGATAAGTTCCACTATGCACAATGCAGGTAATACTGTATGTGGCATTGCAGGCCCCGTAGAAATAATCATTGGTGAATAACTCTCTGTAAAATCTAAGGGGATACTCGAAGCAAGGCGCCAATCTTCATCAGGCTCGACTCATAATAATACACTTCGCAATACAAGACGCCAACTTAAGCGCAGTCTAAAAGTCGATCTCGAAAACTTTTGATCTAGAAAGTCTGAGGAAATAGAAGAAGCGTACGTATTAGCTAATACTAGCTGTTTGTTCCAACTTATTCGCGCAACAGGTCTATCAAAATTAAAAGTTAGTTAAACTATAAATGGTAGTAACATCCATTTAATAACCGTTAAAATAAGTCGTCTTGATAGGCGAGCTGAACACTTTAGAGATAAATTTTATTGGCCACCCGCGTCAGTTCTGATTCCCGAAAGCATGTCTGCATCAACAGTGTGTAATGTCAGTTTCGAAGAACCATAAGAGTTAGAAACACGCGATGCAATTCTATCTCTTAAACGCTGTAAAGCCGCAGGCCCTGATGATTTACTTCCGGGATTGTTTAAGGATGCTGGCGATATAATTTCAGGAGCGTTGACCAAACATTTTCATACTGTATGGAATGAGAATACCGTACCACTTGATTGTAATGAATCGACCATAATTCCTATCTCCAAAAATGGCAATCGTAATTCGTGCGATAACCATCGTGGTATAAGCTTAACTCCAGTCGTATCTAGGTTATTTTCTTCGATTATCCTACGTCGTCTTAACGCTTTGGTTTGTTCTTCTTGACATAATTGAACTAATTTGTTACTAGGTGCGCAACACCCAATACAAAATTGCATATATATTAGGTCCCCGCCACAAGCAGTATCTAACGTTTATGCTAACTGTCAGCTTTGGAAAATTTGCGTCTGTAATTAAACAAGAGATTTTTCGTTTTTGACTTATTTAACAAATTCTTAATGAGATGGCATGGCTTTTATTTAAGACTATTTTCGTGCTATTTTCGCCTTGTAACCTTCATCTTTATCAATTATGATCACCATATGTTGTTTACTAGCCTACCTACTCCCTAAAATGCTACTTTGCAAAGAATATTTGTTCAACATCTATTCTCTGCCTTTTAAATCCATTTATTTACACGTTCTTCCCTGTAGTAGCTGCTTAGCTGTACCAATATTTCAATGATTGGCATCACTATGTAGTACCTTTGATATTGTTATCAGTTGGAAAACAAGTATACAGCACGAAATTTTCTTTCTTTCGTTATCATTTTTTCCTCCATTTAAAAGCCTTTTAGGTTATCTGCATTTCCTGTTTCTTTTAGCCTACCTTATTGCAAAATCAGTAATTGTCCAACTTGAACGGGCTTTCCACTGAAGACGGTTAGTTCACTATTTTCTGCACTTTAGCGTTTATTTAGCAGTAACTTTTGCGTCGCCTCTCCATCAAGCATATTCACTTATCCTCATGTATGTTTGCGCATATGTTGGTGACTTTGTGATCCCAAACATCTGCCTCATAATATTGCGTAGTTTATTTGACTGACGCCCCGTGGTGCCATTTGGTTTAAGTGAATTCCTAGATATAGAAGCAGTCAGCCTTTGAAGAATGAATAATGATCGTGAGGATGATGTTAGTGATAAGGTCTAAAGTAAAACTATAAGTAGTAGTCACAATAACAATTGCACCAGTATTATTATTATTATTAGTATTAGTAGTAGTATTAGTAGTGTTAATAGCTGTAATACAAGAACTTGTGATAGTTTTATGAATTCTGTTGTTATCAATGGTAAAACTATTAATAAAATCATTATTATTATAAATATTGCGATTATTTCTTAATTCTTATTACAATGCAAGTGATTGTACTACTTGTAATAATAGTAATACTAACTATGAACATGCTTATAGTAATGTTCATCTTCATTTATTACTCGAACCTTCGTGCATGTCAATGTATATATGTGTATCGACACTACTTTAAGGTCATTATCATATTCGACCTTGTCTCCTGACTGAAAAATCGATAGTTAGTGGGTCAACGAACACTTGTGCATTTTGTTTTGTGGGTGTATTTGCCGGTGTGAAAGTACGCTTTACGTATATTTATCTTTATATTTTGTAAATTCATGTTTGTCTTCATGCATTTATGTATGCAATCGTTTATGCAACTATGTGTGCACGTATATATTTAAAAATGTAGTTTTTTTACTGCCTTGGATATTACCGTTTCTATGTTATTTTCCTATTTTTACGCATGTTAATATGTAGTAATATATGTAAGCGAATATTTATCCATATGTGTTTAGGTATGTATGTTCTTCTAAGGTTACTTCTTTTAGGTGTGAACACGTGTATGCGTGTCCATTCATACGTTTTTGTTTTTTTATATACTTGTTCGTTTGTATGTTGGTACCTATGAAATCCTGCTTATAGCTATTCATATATGCACTAAGAAATGTATGCATGTATTTATATTTCCAAGTATGTTCGTGCATTTTATATGTATTTTTATATGCAGGTGTGTCTTTACGCTTGTATGAATTTAGTCACCTATTGATGTATATTTATCCATGTCTTTTCGTAATTATGAATAACGATATAATGTCCTTTTGATAGGCGTGCTGAACATTTCAAAAATAAAACTTCTTGTGCAACTGCGTCAGTTCCGAATCCCGAAAGCATGCCTCTATCAACAGTATGGAAAGTTAATCTCTAAGAAGCATCAGAGCTAGAAATCGGCAATGCAATCCTATCTCTTAAACGCCACAAAGACGCATATATCCTAACGTGACCAGAAGTGTTTGCTTAGAGAGCGCTTATAATATTTTAAAATTTGGTGAACATACCACATTTCAATAGAATATCTATACAAACTCATTCTAACTGAAATCCGACTTTCTCTTCTCTACTCTTTAATTCAAGTTTGCGAGCTTGAAGTAAACAAAAATCCCAGTGGTAGTTTTGCTAAGTTGTTCGATGACTGGTTAAATTCAATGGGATTGGTGTTTACTTCAAGTTCGCAAACTTGAATTAATGAATTGTTGCCACCACCCGCGCAATCAATTATTGTTTAATTGTTTATATTATCCAGTTTGCAATTCACGCAAAGCGCTAAGGCGGCGTAAGATAACCGAAGCAAATAACCTAGATATGACTGAAATTAATCTTTTATCACGATGGTTATCATATGAATTACGATTGCCTTTTTTGAAGACACGAATGAGGGTTGACTTTCTCAAAGCAAGTGGAAAGGTCTCGTTACATATGGTACGAAAAAGGTTAGTGAACGCCTCAGAAACTAAATCACCACCATCCATGAATAAGTTCGGAAGCAAGTCAACGGGGTCTGCAGCTTTCCGACGTTTTAAAGTTAGGATTGCATGCCTTATTTATAACTCTTATGGTTGGTAGAAATTGACGTTGCGCACCGTTGATGCGGTCATACTTTCTGTGATTTGGATTGAAACAAGTGAACTAGGAAATTGATCTTTGAACGCTTCAGCCCACCTATAAGGACGACTTATTTTATTGGTTATTCGATGGTTGTTTCTACCATTTATAGGTTTGATAAATTTTAATATTCTCGGACCTGTTGCACGGATAAGCTGTAGCAAACACCTCATACAAACGCTTTTTCCATTTTTTCACCCTTTCTGGTCAAAAAGGATTAGACTTTTAGACTGCGTTTAAACTCGTGTCTTACAACTCGACAAGTATTATTATAAACCGATCAAGCATGAGTTTGGTGCGCATATTTGATTTTACAGAGACCCTGTAATTATTTCTACGAGAACCTGTAATGCAACATACAGTAATACCTGTATTGTGAATGTTGAAACTTACCCATATACAAATTAGATTCCATTTTTCACCATCAAGACCAGCTAAATTCGAATTTAAAACATATTAATATTTTTTTCAGACTGGTTTTCACATTTGCATCCGCATATCTTTGACGTATTCTCATTTATATTCCTAATCTACAAGGGATAAGTGCATGGAACGAGGTGACTTGCGAGTTCCAAAATGAACCACATTCCTGGATAAATTCACGCCATCTATTACTAATTCCAACATCATCTATTTGACTCCACCGTTGTCCGATGGGTTTAGAACGTCATGTTTGTTCTGAAGTTTGTTCTATTTAGGTATAATCTATATTCCGCGCAGCTATCCAACAGTCACTCACCATTGTCGTTGCGCATTGAGCTCTAGGTTTATCTGCCACCTAAATGAAATTATGTGTTGCGTATGCGCCAAAATTGAAGAATTCATGTCACCCGTAACCAAGGCTATATCTGAACTTCTTAAAAAACGGCTACGATCGGAGTAAAAAGCGTCCTTACTGTCTTCTCAGTTGCGCTTCGTGGCTATAAGTTGACTGCAAAAGAACGCTAGATCGCTAATTTCTAGTGGGGATGGTTTGTTTCTCTTCTCTTGTTTTCCTTCTCTTAGATAGTCTGCAAACCATGGCCGATGAGTAACATCTGACCAGATGCCCGTCTACAGGAGGGGTGTATATTGCTTCCATTTGTACCTAAATCTGGTATTGTGAATTTGTTATGTTTCACATGGTTTGATCAATATATACAAATATGGTATGCGTATAGTTTAAATGTCAGCCAGGAGTAACAGACAGTAAGACATAGCAAATCATTCACTGGCACGGTAAAAAAAGCAGCGGGCATTTCATAGATAAGGGCAGAGAAGGCAGACGCAATAATTAAAATATGTAAACCTTAAGTGGTAAAGAAGCAGAAAATAAATATCAATTATTTAAATCAGGTGTTTAAGCTTGATATGAACACCAGTCCCATTGTATCTAACCCGTCGTTGAACAACGTAGCAAAAACTGTTATTTCTGGGAGAAGAGGCACAAGAAAATAAGGTGAATATGAGCCATTTAAGTAAGAATTAGATTGTTGTTGAATTGTCAACTACAAACATTGTAAGGACACTTAAAGTGTAGTCCTTAAAACTGTTTAAATGCATTTCCTTAGAGTGTCGGTGTATTCGTGTGTGTGTGTGTGTTTGTGTGTGTATGTGTGTGTTTGGGAGTATGTGTGCTTTTGTATACTTGTGTGTGGATGTAAGTTCGGATCTCTTTCAATGGACTGCTGCGGTGATATACACATTTCCATGCACTTAACTAGTTTCGTGCAATGGGGCACATTTGAACTGACATTTGCGCTGGGCACGATTCTGTTCGCGGCGCGTTGTTGCTCCAAAGTTGTATGAAATATAACCGTGTCAGCTTAGACAGTTCACTTAATGGGCATTCCGAAGAGTGAACTTAAAGCTCTATCAGGACAGATGAACAATTTTTCATGTCGTTGACCGAGAAAGGTACTTGATCAACACCCACGCTCTCTAGGCCTAGCTCTGTGCTGGAAGTTTCTTTTTGCTAGTCGATAGAAAATGCTAATCAATAAACACGTTTGTTTTATTCGAAACGCGTATTCCGTCTAGATGGTCAAACACTCGGTTTATTGATGCGTTTAATTTGGCGGAATTCAAATATGCACCGATACCACTTCTTTAATCAGTTGCACAGCGTAGGAAAACTGCAAGAAACTAAAATTAATGTGAAAATGCTAAACTTTCAACTGCTTTTCTCCTTTATTATACACCTAGCCCACTTTTTGTTGTACTTTGATATTGAGTAAAGGTATGCAAGAACGCATTAGTGCACGCAGCTTCCGGAAAGTGAACTCTGTTCCGAGGCTGATTAAAATGGGAACAAAGTCTGAAATTAAACGAACATTGGTTGCGCGGGTGGTGCTAACAATTATTATAATCAAGGTT
>JAQBSW010014361.1:0-11814 GCA_029291075.1 Eudiplozoon nipponicum
AGCACGTTAATGACTCATGCAGTTGCTGAGGCGAATGTATATTCTCAATTGGCAACAAACTGCATTTTAATGTTAATTATTTTTAGTTCGTTCGGTCAAATACATATTTGGTCGAGTAACATGTCATACGATTATTTATTTCCATGGTCAACATATAGCAATTTATGCATGCAATGAATTCTTCAATTATTTTCATTTTGTCTTAATTACTCAAACTTAAATAAATATTAATTTTTTCATTAGAATTAAAATTTGGTAGTTTTTCATGATTAACCTTTCTTTTAGGTGGAGCCTAGATAGCATCCCAGTGGTTAGAGCACCAGATTCTGAAGCAGACGTGCCCAGGTTCAAACCATGTCCACACCAAATGCTGGACAGTCCGTGATGAGTTCACAATGTAGCACGACGCTGGCCTACTTGATGAATTGCCTTTTCTACGCTATACAATAATTAGTTTATACTGACAAATTTATGTACATAATGGGTGAGGTGTTTATATCAAGATCGCAACTTTGATTATAGTAAATATTCAAGATATAAATTTGGAAGCCTTCACATCAACTCGTCTCCCTCGTCGCGGTGGTCGCTTTCCAATGTTTCGTTTGTGTTTAAAATGTTGAATTGCTTTTTTTCCGGTAATTTATTCAACATATTACCTTTTTTAAAACACGAACCTGTTTTCATTGTGGTATTAAGCAAATAAAGTTTTGTACGGATACATATGTATTGTTAATACAGAGATGCACCTCGAATACGTTTTCAAAATAAATAATATCAATGCCAAATGACTGGCAGACAAACGCCTTTTAAGAAGATTAATTCAATTACCTCTAACGTGAATACAGTTATGTACATCAGGCTTTGGTTTAAGAAAGTGTATATCGGAAAATCAACGTATACAAAATGGACAATGGCTGGAATTTTTAGCAATCATAGGCCCAATGAAAGTGTATGGATATTTGTATACGAATTTATAATGAATACTGGCAAAGGGATGATATTCACTAGGCCATGGTACTCAGCAAAATTTTGAGATACTTCGGTCCTTATATAGTGTATATATATATATATATATATATATATATATATATATATATATATATATAAAATATACTGAAGCTTCATGCACTCTCGGGAAAATGTAGTCTAAGAGGCAAACCTAATTATATATACATATGTTTATCATTTTGTGTGTCTAGACATCAAAATGTTTAGCACCCAACCTCCATGTTGATTAATATTACTGGTGTTGTATACTAAAACTGCTGTTAACAAAATCGTTTTCCGCAGCGCAAATGACCGCACACCATGGCATGTGCTTAAATTACAATCAGTTCTATGCAAGACACGTGCAAGAATACCGATTTTTATTAATTATTCGATTTTCTAAAGCATTGTCAATCCTCTTCATTTATGACAGAATTGCAATTTTATCGGTATGTCAACAAAATTTTTGAACAAACTGAGCTCTACTTTGCTGGCATTAATCATTATTTAACGTGCGGAAATATATATATATATATATATATATATATATATATATATATATATCAGTAGAACAATTCGAAAAGGCTCAATTCTATATGTCCCGAGAGGATCAGATGAAGGAAGGCGGATATATTAGTCGATTAGCACAAAATACCTTATATTGCGTTACTAAATATCAACATAATTTGAAATTCTCATAATTTCCAAAATTCTATTGGAAGCTTCCCTGCACTTTAGAAGTTGTCCTTTGAAGGTATCTAGTGCGCTTTCACGACATTTTCCTATTCAATTAAATAAGCATATAAATATTGGCATTTTGGTTTTCATAATCGGTAGTTGCAATTGTTGACCTTGTAACCAAATTGACTAATTAAATTAAATTACGATATGTTACAGGGCACTCAGGAAATAAGGATGGTAACACAAATTAAGCTTCATTTTCCACCGATGGGATCCTAAAATAACATGAGCAAAAAGAGCAATCTTATCAAGAATAGAACAATGCGTTTAGAATTAGAAGGATGCAGCGAAGCCACCATGAACAGCAGGTTAAATCCATAACTCGTAAAAAATTTCGCTTGTCGGCTATACGTAAGTAATACTCGCGGCAATGCTCCGCTCCCTAAATAAATTTGCAGAATTAAGGGAAGGGGAAAAGTGGTTTCAATATCCTAAGCGCCTGTTTATAACAGATATTCTGTTTTAAAGCGTTTACGCTATTGATGATGGTTCTGATAAATTAAATTGGTGGACTTGAAATAAACGCGTATTGCATTTTTAACCTACCGCAAAGCAGACAAACTAAACCCAGTAACATATTTTGACGCGACAATATATACAATTGACGGAAGTTTCTGTCTGTATTTTCAATAGTTAAAATAGGATACATTGTTATTTCAATTCTGAAATCTTTTTTAAAAACTATTTATCACCACCCACGAAATAAATGTTGTCTCAATTGAATAATTTATATAATTGTAGCAAAGCCTGAAAAAGTCATTATCGTGGCTGTATAGAATTTGTGCAGCCAACATTCCAGTCAAGAACAACGTTTTTTAAACTCGTAAAGTTGACAATAATATATGAGCCTTTCAAATATTATGCACTCATTGAGGTTTGATTCTAGTTGGTCAATTTCCGTCGTAATTTGATGATGGCACTGGAAGGTCAAAACACACCAGTTTCCTGGAACTGAGGCAAATCCTGATCACAAGTAAAAAATAAATAACCCTTAGTTTTGGTAATGTTGGAAATTTAACATTATAGAATACCTAATACCCTAGTTGCTACTTTTAAAATTAGAATAGCCAAGGTAATTTTGGCGGTCGGTTGTAACCATGGCCTAGATATCATTTTGGTGTTGTCAGGTATTTTGATAGACAGCAACTTCAGTGTAATTTCCAAAAATGAAGTTGAAAGAAATCTGTGGAACATTGAAACTAAGCGTTCACATTTTTATCCGCAATTCGCAACATTGGCGAATAGCCAACGTATGCGTTTCCAGATTAGAATTGCGTGGTTTCCTCCAAAGTGATTGGCTCAGCAAAATAGTCGAAACCACAAAAGACAACGAAAAAATTGAGGCATTTGAGATGAAGAAAAACAGCCGCACGCTGTTGGCCACTAGACGAACGACCGGTGCGTGAAGACTGTTTCTTAACAGAGCCAAAACATCTACGTTGAACATATGCTAATAAGCTGAAATGCAAAAAAATGTGTGCACACGTGTTTTATGCTTAGAAGTGCGAAGATTTTTGAATTAATTTGTGAACAATTAAGTAGAGCAACGATGAACTATTGAATTTTGACCAACTAGTTTTTATGCCGATTTTTGTAAAAGTGGCATGACTCGCTTCACGATATTATGATAATAATGCTACAATGCTGACATTAACCAGTGTATTCCACATAGACGCGATGCTAATTTTAACCAAAATTAATTGACGTGAAGCGTGTACCCTTAGGTACTCTCTATTCCAGCCCCAGGTGTATAACATATGCAATTTCGTGCACTTTTCGCAATAGTAATATATCGTTTTGGGCATAATTCACATGTACACAACATGCCACACACACAACGCACACTTACTCATTTAACAGACAAGTACGCATACATACACATAAAGTAATTTGTTTTCCAATTCTTCGAATTGCAAAACACGCATAATAATGACAATTGGGTAACGAGAACTGAGGTAATCGTTGTTATTTGCAGATAAGACTTGTAGCTCCCATATGCGCAATTTTGGCTAGTTAAGCAGGAAAATAATCAAGGAAAGGTTAGTTGAACAGACACTACAAAACTTATGCTTGCGCACTCGATTAGTTATCAAGACAAATATGAGCTGGTTGTTTTTTGCAGTTATATAGTCATGCTTCGCCTGAGGCATTCGACTAGCTATTCGTTCATGACATTGAAAACGTCTGGTTTCACGTTCTCGCTAGTTGTGAGGGGCACTGTTGATTTATAGTGACTTCACGACTGTTTGGAGGTCGCCTGTGGCAGCGCTCCTAGGTGTACCGATGATTGATAGACGCAGAGCTGATAGCTATGGTTGGAACAGGATGACCTTCCTCGGCATGCAGCTACAAATATCCGTTTGTCCAAACCCTCTGATTATGCTCCGACAACTGACTGAAAAAGACTGATTTATTAGTGAAGGCGTGATTTAGACAAGCTGACCAATCATACACACGTTAAGTAATTGATCAATTAACCAATAATTTCCTATGGAAATGGAATTAAATAATGTTAAAATATTTCTGAAATTTGCTTATTTAAATCAGTAACACAGTATTGTTATCTTAAAAATGTTCTACAAAAGTTACGTATTCTTCCTCATCATTAGAGAACTCACAAATTCTTAATACCTTGATGGAACCTCAGAATTATTTAAATGTTGTATAAGACCGAAAATGCATAAAACCGCTAAGACGAGGGATCGTAATCTCGAGCATTTTGTACGGTCATAAAGTTCACGCCCAATTTAACGAGAGATGTGTTTGCACCCAATTTTATACTTTATAATAACTAATCTTTTTAAGGAAATTGCTTCCCTACTTAAGTAACAACTAGTCAAATATGACCTGATTTCATAAGACAGGCACAATTCCACACGGATTTGTGACTCTGAACCAAATTTTAGAGGATTGGATTATCGGACGCAACATTTCTCAAAACTTTTATAGAATGCAAAATATGGAAGAAACCTTTTTTTTCAGTTGAAATTCAATGTCTTGTCTACATGGAAAATATGTATTCCAAAATAATACACTATGTGTTCTTCGGTAATAAGTCATTGATTATTGATTAGGACGAAAAACACATTTATTGAGAAGCAGAAACTACATTTATCTGTGAATATATTTTGTATGATCTTGATGAAAATATTTCGCATAAGCTTAACTATGCCTGAGCTTCAATGAATGATAGTTTTTTGATGTTGAAGGTTTTGGTTTTGCCGAGACCTGTTATCAAATGTGTCTGTTTGTCATTTGATTTCTACACATATAACACTGATTAGTCTTTTAATGTCCGCTAATTGCCTATCTAGGCCTTTCGATGTTAGATGAAAGAGTGCTCATTTGTTTCCCGTGCAGATGTTTTAACTTAAACGAGCAAAGGTTGCACGAGCGGTAATAAAAATTACTTTAATCAAGGTTGCGATCTTGATATACACACCTGACCCATTATGCACATACATTTGTCCGCATCAACTAAACCGGTTTTGAAATTATTCGGAACTCTTCGCATATTGTCAAGAATTTGCCGCAGACAGGACTCGAACATTGGCACGTCTGGTTCAGAATCTGTTTGTAGAGAAACTTATCGACAATTTAATGCACAGCACAGGAATGCGTTTTTCGTTCAACATATGACAAAATACACCTCTGCTTACAAGCATAAACTGGATATGCAAGTATGTATTTGGTTTTGCGAACCTAGTAACAAATTAGTTCAGTTGTGACCAGAAGGATAAACCAAAGGCAGCATGAACGGAAAGTATAATCTCATGCACATTCGTTTCGTGCTTACTGGCGACTCATCAGTAGGAGCCGGTATTACGCCCTTTAACCACTATATCTACCAAATATATAGTGGTTAAAGGGCGTAATACGCAGCTCCTGACTGATGAGTCGCCAGTAAGCATGAAACGAATGTGCATGAGATTATACTTTCCGTTCATGTTGCCTTTGGTTTATCCTTCTGGTCACAACTGTACTAATTTGTTACTAGGTTCGCAAAACCTAATACATACTTGCAAATATATTAGCTCTTCGCAACAAACAGTATTTAACTGTAATATACTGGATATGTTTGATTATATTTAAATTTAAATATATTTAAAAAATCAATTTATGAACTGTATACATATATTTAGTTCAATTTCGTTAGTGAAACTAAACGGCAATAATTATGCGGAAGGTTGGCCCAGTGGTTAGACCGCCAGGTTCAAAAGCACACGTGCCTGGGGTCGAGTCCTGTCCAAGGCAAGTTCTGGACAATATGTGCTGAGTTCCCAATAAGGGCGAAACCGAGCTACTAGATGAATTGCCTTTTCTACACTAAATAAAGCTTAGTTTATTGTGTCAAATATATGTACATCGTATGAAAGGTGTTTTACCAAGATCGCAACCTTGATTCAAAGTAAAAGATATTTTAGCTTGTTTGTTTATTTTGCGTCTCTATTGCCAATCCCGTAGTATTTACTTTCTTTGCAGCACATCTGTCCCTTGCCTGTTCTTTTGCCCATCTAATTTTGCTGTTACCTCTCTTGTTACAATTGTCACTGTTTTTGACGGTATTACAGATTGAGCGCGCTGTGCTTGCAGGATATACCTTTTATTTCCATTTATTCGTGGACATTCAAATTCTATACTTAATTGATACAATTTTTGAACGTTTAACAAGAAATTTGTATATAATAAAACAAACATTGGTTGCGTGGGTGGTGATAATATTTATTTTGATCAAGGTTGCGATTTTGATTTAAACACCTGACCCATTATTTATATTGATTTGTCAGTATAAACTAAGCATTGCATAGTGCAGAAACGGCAATTCATCCAGTAGACTGGTTTCGTTCTTATTGGGAATTCATCACGTATTGTCCCGAATTTGCCACGAACAAGGCTCGAACCTGGGAACGTCAAAAACAGGTGTTTATATCAGGATCGCAACCTTGAGGAAAATAAGGGTTTTGCGTGTTGGATACACACTGTATATTAAATACTTACGTATTGTTGGAACTTCATTTGAACGAAGTTATTCGTGCTCAATTTGATGCCCTGTTTTGATTATATGATTAGTACTGGTTGATTTAGTAGATGTTTCTATAACTCTCTGAATCAACTTTAGTGGCAGATATTGATGGATTCTGTTGATTAGCTGCTTCTCAGTACTTCTGAAGTGTGTGTTTCCACACTAACATGCGAAAACTTAAGCAGTTAAGTATTTAGATAAAAAAACAGTTGGTCTTTGGCCTTTAGGATCTTTACTCTCTGTTTGGTAGCATTTATAAATTTTGTTCTTCGTATACTGTTTATCCTTTTAGTAAATGTTGAGACTGGGAGATCTCACTGACAAGAACTGTTCACGTAGAATTTTCTGTTACTGTCTATAAGTGTGCGAACCGGGCGATGTTCAATGTTGAAATTAATGAACTTAACTGTTTAGTTGATTATTTGCGAGATATTGTTCAAATATTTTGTAGGATTTATAGCTTTGGCAACAAAAAACATTAGATCGCCTGTGAATCTTCTATACATCGTACACTGTTCACATAGTTTCTTTAAGACGATGTTTTTCTAATTGGCACATGCAAAATCCATTAGTAGATGTAGAACACTATATCGAACAGTCAAAACTCTTGCTAAATGTTGAAAAAATTATCTAAGCAACGTACCATATAAATTTATCAATATAAACTAAACCTTGTATAAGTTAGAAGAGGAAAGTTATCCAGTAGACCGGGTTTTCCTTACTGGGATATTTTTGAGATACAGTACAAAATTTTGCGACAGACAGCACTCAAACCATGGCATGTTTGCTCTGGAGTCTGTGAATATTAACTGTGCTACCCAGCCGCGCACTGTACACAATTTTCAGTTCGACACTAATGTATATTTTGGCTAGTCTTTCCTTCAGGTGGAGACCATGAAGAATTATTTAATTAAACAAAAAAATGTTGTTCTAGCGGTGATAACGTATTCAAATCAAGTTTTCGATTTTGATACAAACACCAGCCAATATATGTATAAACATTTGTCACTATAAACTAAGCATTGTATAAAGTAGAGGCGATTAAACCAGTAGACCAGTTTCGACATTATTTGTATCTCATCACGTACTGTCCAGAATTTGCCGCGGACAGGGTTCGAACCTGCTAACGTCTGCTTCTGAATCTGCTGCTCTAACCACTGGGCCACAAAATTTTCAGTTCGACACTAATGTATATTTTGGCTAGTCTTTCCTTCAGGTGGAGACCATGAAGAATTATTTAATTAAACAAAAAAATGTTGTTCTAGCGGTGATAACGTATTCAAATCAAGTTTTCGATTTTGATACAAACACCAGCCAATATATGTATAAACATTTGTCACTATAAACTAAGCATTGTATAAAGTAGAAAGGCGATTAAACCAGTAGACCAGTTTCGACATTATTTGTATCTCATCACGTACTGTCCAGAATTTGCCGCGGACAGGGTTCGAACCTGCTAACGTCTGCTTCTGAATCTGCTGCTCTAACCACTGGGCCACAAAATTTTCAGTTCGACACTAATGTATATTTTAGCTGGTCTCCTTCAGCTAGTGCAGAACCATGAAGAATTATTTAATTAAACAAAAAAATTGTTGTTCTGGCGGTGATAACGTATTAAAATCAAGTTTTCGATTTGATACAAACACCAGCCAATATATGTATAAACATTTGTCACTATAAACTAAGCATTGTATAAAGTAGAAAGGCGATTAAACCAGTAGACCAGTTTCGACATTATTTGTATCTCATCACGTACTGTCCAGAATTTGCCGCGGACAGGGTTCGAACCTGCTAACGTCTGCTTCTGAATCTGCTGCTCTAACCACTGGGCCACAAAATTTTCAGTTCGACACTAATGTATATTTTGACTAGTCTTTCCTTCAGGTGGAGACCATGAAGAATTATTTAATTAAACAAAAAAATTGTTGTTCTGGCGGTGATAACGTATTCAAATCAAGTTTTCGATTTGATACAAACACCTGCCAATATATGTATAAACATTTGTCACTATAAACTAAGCATTGTATAAAGTAGAAAGGCAATTAAACCAGTAGACCAGTTTCGACATTATTTGTATCTCATCACGTACTGTCCAGAATTTGCCGCGGACAGGGTTCGAACCTGCTAACGTTTGCTTCTGAATCTGCTGCTCTAACCACTGGGCCACCCTTCCGCATACTACACATACCTTTCATTTATATACTACTTAATGCTTCTTGGTTAGACATTCCTTTATGTGGAACCTATATGGCATATATTTAGACCTAAAGTTTCAACTAGCCATTCACAATCCGTCGTTATAAAACAGACACCACGCTATCGGAGAATGTGGTTTTGAATTGAACATTTATAGAATAAAACAATAATTAATTGCGCTGGCGGTTATTGGTGTTTGTATCGAGCTCGCAACCTTGATTTAATTAATTGTTATCACCGCTCGCGCAATCAATGGTTGTTTAGTTTGATAAAACTTTTTCATCAAATTGGAAAGTCATGTATTCTCAAATTATAACAGATGCGTTTGTATGGTTCAGCTTATACGTATTAGTTAAAAATAAATTTATAATAATCTATTTAGTGATTTTCATCCTACTGAAAAAAATATACAATATAACTTCGACACGTGACACGGTGTCTGACTTTTAATAACAGGTCGGGTCTGGTTATTTAAAAATGAAAATGTTCCAATTTGTTATCGCCAAGTGACCAGAATTGAGTAGAACTCTCCACAATGTATTTCATTATATGCAAAAGCATAGAGATTTTCGTCTCCGTTTCTAAATCAAGTATAGTGAAACAAAAAAACCCATTTGATTTTAACGCTATAAAATCTTGTATGATATAAGCTCGGCTCTACGTAGGCAGTATTCTCATGAACGCTGTGAACTCTTATCTGCCGACATGAAATTATCCGGCTAAAGTTTAGAATTTTGAAAGTCTGTTCCGAAACATTTAAACCATAATAACCGTTGGCTATCTCCGCGAATACCAACACTCTTCAACTGGCGGAAAATACACCTAAAGTTTGAGATAATAAATAGGCTCATAACGAGTTAGAGCAGCGTGGAAGCGTGTAAATCTTTAACATTGGTCGGTGAAGTCTTCGTTAGATCAACGAACAACGAGCCCCCGGATTTTAGAAGCGCAGCTCTTCTAGTTTTTCAAAGCTTCCTTCGAATAATTAAATATTGAAAGTAACGCGCACGAAGTCTAAATGGCTGTTAAATATTTCAAAAGTAGCAATTCATAAGCTTCTCTTAATGGTGTGGTGACAATGACATTTAACTTTTTGAGGAATGGAAAATCCGTTGAAATAAACTACTTTCTCTGGCTTTTATTTACATTTGGAATGAAAATTTTGAAGGACCTACAGGAATTTGTCGCTGCGATTTCGAGTAAGTAATCTGCTCCAACTAAGTGTATGGTTGTTAGCTTGAAGCCCATCTACAACATAAATAATACTGCTATGCCTGCAATTTGTTGCAGCTTCAGTCTACTCTGTTTAGTAGAAACATTTTTCATTGTCATTACTTTCAAAAAAGTGCATTAAAGACGGCGAAGCAAACCAAGCTAGCACAAAGAATGGCATACATTCCTTCGCATACTCGTTCTACGACATCGCGCATCTTAGGACCTGTCAGTGCATTCTCGATATTTCGGTCACATTGAACTCTTTGAAATGTGACATGCAATGATAGGCCTGACATGAAATTGGGGTCTCAGCAAAATTATTCGATTTATCGAAAAATCAGCCTACATTCGTAGTAGTGTCACACCGATAACTTTTACAATAAGCTCACGATTTGACAAAAATTTGTTATTTGCCTTATATTCTTCAGCCACGTTACGAGAGCAGTCTAGTTCGAAGACATTTCTGAACGGCTTCTTAATTCCAGAAATAAACGAACTTTTATACCTGGAATCTCGGATGATAGCAAGGTTTTAAAATGTATCAGCTTAGTTACAGACGCCTGTAGCAGGCTATGAAAACCATCGGAAACTGCCTATTCATCTAAATATCCACAAATTACATCATGTCGAGGATTTTAGTTTGTGATTATTAATGTTACTGAATCACGAATGCTTATTAAATTCAGATATCACATATTTGAAGGGCTTACACACAATTTGGTTTAAATTGCACACAACTGAGATATCGCAGGCATTAACTAGCAACGTGCCATCCCCGTCAGGTCTAGTATGGAACGCCGACCGCCTAAGATGGGGCACTTTATTAGGTCACTTACGCGTCATTCACGCAGGATCACTGAAGCGTTTGGTTGAATGGCTGGTACTCATAATTAAATAGACAATCCTTTTCGTTGTCGACTCCAATTATTCACGATACTGGTCACGCCGCACCAAAATCACATCAACAAAGAAAGACTGAATTGAGCGTAAACCTTATATAAAACAGCCTAATTTAGAAACCGTTAATTATGCGTTATAAACTTAGAATAAATTGAAGCCTATTTCGAAGGAGACAGATGTCTGTTTGCGGAATATTCAGCCCTCCCAACTTGACAATATAATAAGCAATCACAGGAATATTGAGGGATAGAGTTCGTAAGATGAACATATAATTAACCACAGTCCTTATAAATCATTGCACTAAGGAATTTTTAGACAATGATTACGAACCAAATTAGATAGGCAGAAATGCGTCAAAGTTACGAATGGTAAAATAAATTTTTATAGAAATTTCATTTGAGAAATTATAGTAGTTTAGATTAATGAAACCAGTAATAATTTTGGCTTGATCCAGATGAAAACAAGATTAAATTAGGAAACTATTATAAAATTTAATAATTATATATAAATACCACATTCCCAATTTAATGACAGAGCTTCCATTGTAATTAAAGTTGAATTCGACATTAAAAAATCAGTAACAGCTATATAGTTATTTTTTGAAGTTAATATTTTGCGGTGTGTCAGCTTTAAGCTTTTCAATGCCGCGTTTTGCGTACGCGGGTAATAGCTGTACACGGACAGTTACACAAAGATCCGATTTTTCACAATTTCCAATTTTGTTTTGTCTTTGATCGGGTTGACTTGTTCTT
>JAQBSW010014362.1:0-11813 GCA_029291075.1 Eudiplozoon nipponicum
AAGTTATAGCATAACACGAAAAAATTAAATATAAATTGAAACATAAATTTATATATAAAGCCCAGAACAGAAAGTTAATTGAAGAAATAATAATTCTTTCATTAAAATTAATTTAATTAATGAGTGGCAGAAATTTTGATTTTATTAAAACAAATGGTGAACAAATGAGAGTGACAGTATTACATGAAAATAAATTAAATAAAATAGTTTTTTAAACTATGTAATTGAAAATAAACAAAACTATCGGTCGGAAAAAAAACGAGCATATAAGACATTTTCATTTTTGAATTTATTTATTTCGCTTAAATTTTTATATATAGCAAGATAGCTTAAGCACTGCCTTTTCGTATAATAATTGTGATAGCTGACACTTGTTTCTGATCGACAACATTATATTCAATACTATACATCCACATACTCTTACAAAAGTATTATGATAACTCACCATTTAACCTTATTTGCACCTCCATATATTACGCTAATTCATTTTCGATTCTATAAACCAATCCGCTGGTATCCTAAGCAGTCTTTAATGAGTGACGAGTTAAATCGGATGTATTGATAAGATCATACTGAATACATTTTGGTGTTCTTATCGGTTGCACGAGTTCAATCATATACATCCATTTACAGTGACCAACGGAAACTTCCTGAACTCCAGATAACTATACAAAAGTTGTCGCGTTCGTTTGTTTAAGAAGTAAGCTACCTAGAGTACGCATTTGACTTAAAAGCCCTATTGTTGTATTTCGTTGCTAATGATTTAAAATGTCTACCTATTTTTGAATATGCTATAAACATTACCTTACAGTCACTTCTAGTTACTTTTACTTCAGCTTCATCATGTTTCAAATAAAATCTTCTTATGATCTCATTCATCTTCAGTTCTATCTCCTCCAGAGGACATAAATTAATGCAAAATATCTCTTTGAGTCTGCATAGTTAATTCAAATTTTGTCTACTTCTTTCACAAATACAACTCAGGTACATGCATAAATAGAGATCCAGGTAATATATAGTTTGGGTTCTCAGAACCTGTCAGAAACACAGGTAAATAAATAGCTAACTCAGCTCAAATGAACGTCAGAAAAATTTGTTTAAAAGAGATATAATCGTATGAGATAGCATGGATGAATACTGATGATTTTGAAAAGAGAAAATAATTCATATTAAATATCACATTCCTGTTTGAGTTTGCGAGCTTGATATAAATACCAATACCATTCTACTAAACCAGTCGTCCGAGAACATAACAAAATCTTCGTCAGTCACACGGAATGGCGTGTTTCTACCTTCCATGATCATCTTCAGAGTACTACGGCAAACAGATTAGCGAGCATCAACCGAAATTCATATACATGGAAAGAAAAATTAGATATGTGACTCGCACCTCTAGTAGTCTCGCATACATTATACTTGACTGAAAATATCGGCTGCAAAATTTCTGTGCAGTCACGAAAATTAACGTTTTGCAGCTTTCGCCATATATATATATATATATATATATATATATATATATATATATATATATATATATATATATATATATATAATGCAATAAACCAATCATTGATTGCGCGGGTGGTAGCACCGATTCTTTAATTAAAGCTTGCAAACACCAATCCCATTGTATCTAACCAGTCGTACAGCACAGTAAAACTAATGTAAGTGACACGTACTGACGCGTAGTTTTGCTGGGTTGTGTAATTGGCTAGATGAAACGAAATTGGTTTTCATATGAAGCTTGAAATATTGATTTAAAGTATTGTTATCACCACCTGTCGAGCAATCAAGGATTATTAAATTCTACAGAAGTGTTGAGAGAGAAAAAAATTCAATGGCCGCGTCTTCTTGATTTTTTGAACCTACTCTGAAATGAATAATAAAATTTAGTTTGTGCTTTTCGAAATATATGTTGAGATTTATCGCATGTCGAAATCCATTTACACAATGATGAGTCTTGTTCACGCCTAAATTGATGATCCAAGCACGTCTGCCAAATTTTATAGCTATTAGCAGCCGGAACGGGCTCACATTACCTCGTTGACTAATTTTACATTAAAAAGGCATCATTACATAATTTTATGATCCAAGTAGACTAACGTCTTAGCTATTAAGCGAATAGCAACAAACTTCCTGTTAAAAAAAGACAATTAGTGTTATCCGCGTAGAGCTGCACCGATATAAACACATACACACGCACGAGTTTTTCTAATTTGCTAACGAATTTATTAACAGATTATCTCATTTATGCACGTAAAAATCATTTGTCACCGTGGAGACACTTCCTTCAATAACATTATAAACTCCAACAGACACACAAACCGCAAATGTAGAGCTCTCCTTTGTCATAGGAAATAGATTTTTTCCGCGCATCCAACCTGGTAAAAATCTCAAGTACACATTCGTTTCGTGCTTACTGGCGACTCATCAGTAGGAGCCGGCATTACGCCCTATGCCCACTACTTATTCTGGTGAGGAATGTGGGACAATTGAACGGTATAATCTCCAATACGAATATGTAAACTTGCAATAGTGGAGATAACTTCGTATAGTCTTCGACATTGCGACCTCAAAGCCAAACTCACCATATATAATAAGCAATATGGCACAATATGAGTTTACCTGATACCAACACTATGATATCTCAGTAACTAGGTGTGCGACACCCAATACGCAATCGCATATACATTATTTCTCCAAAAAAAAACAATGCCAAAATATTATTTATTTTAACAAATGATGCCATTAATACCACATAATTGTAAAAATGCTATCGTGTATGCTGCTATTGTGTATGGACTTGCATTGGTGACAGGTGTACATAAGTAGTTGTAACTCACAACTTTGGTGTAATTGAGCCTTACTTGAAATCCATTATGTTAGTACCGTGCTGCTACTCGGCAACCATATTGTTCATGCCCTTGACAGACTCCATAGGTATTATAAGTAATACTTTGGCTTTGAAGTCGTATTGTCAAAGACTTTATATGAAGTTAGCTTCATTACTGCAGGTTTACACATTCGTGTAGGAGATTGTACCGTCCTATTATCCCACATTCCTCAACCTAATATATAGTGGGTAAAAGGCGTGTTACCGGCTCCAACTGATGAGTCACCAGTAAGCACGAAACGCATGTGCACGAGATTATACTTTCCGTGCATGATGCCTGTGGTTTATCCTTCTGGTCATATTTGAACTAATATGTTACTAGACGCGCAACACCTAATACACAATTTCATATACATTAGTTCTCCGCTACAAACAGTATCGATCTGCTGACGTAGAACTGAAACGAAAAGTTAGCCACGCTTCAAACCGCGGAAAGTAGATCGGGAGAAGCGGAATCTACGTGAGAGACGTGTGGTGGTAACAACAGCGATCATTAAATTGGAGTACGGAAGCAACACATCCTATCAATGTGCACTGAAATAAATAATACAAAAACAACTATAAGCGATGAGTTGGGCAAAATCTGAAATCTGAACAACAAATGAATTTACCTGAAAAATAATTCTGTGAAATTTTTTGAGCGTCGCTAATTGATCGAGTGTCAATGCCTTACTTGGTAATGGCAGTAGTTCACCTTCTTGTGCGTCGATTCGAATTTCGCTAACTTTAGGAGACCAAATTTCTACAAGAGAGATGCACTCCTCGCCGGCTCTACTGAACAGTGGAAACGAAGGAAGCTGTACACGTAAATAAATAATGACACACGTAATAGCATACGAAAAGGCAAGACATATTTCATAGAAAGTATTAGAATGAATATGAAGACAAATTAAATATAAATGCAAGACTAAATGCGAAAACACTATTTCGTTCATAAAAGCATAGACTGGGGCAACAAATTTAATAGTCTTCACGGAAAAAGTTTCCGAACAAAAACAGCTGTTCAAAATATTAAATAATTGAATAGAAAAGTTAAAAAACATTTTTAAAGAAGAGAGATAGCGGGAGCCTCATTAACTAATCGAAACTATTAGTTTCTTGTGATTTTGACACAAAAATAGATATAGGTGACTGATTACACAATCATAAAATACTCAATCATCAGCACCATCATCATCATTTGCATCATCGTCACCATGATCATCGTCGTCCTCCTTATCATCACCAACATCATCATCAATTAAATTTTCATCATCAACATCATACTCATCCTCAACGTTTAATTATATTAAAAAATATGTGTATTTTCAAAAGGAAGAAACAGCAAAGGTAAACACCTTTGCTGTTTCTTCCTTTTGAAGTACCACAGCTTACGTTAGTTGCATTCTTCCTACAACGCGGTGTAGACAATATAGATCGGTGCAAGAATTGATAAATTGTGTGAGTTTGTCGGCATTTGTGTTCACTCTGGTTTATGCGTTAACAATCTGCAAGGAGAATGCATGATTGTTGCTGTTGTTGTTGTTGTTGTTGTTATGTTTTATGTTATTGCATAATGTAAACAACTGATCCTATTTATCATCTGCAATAACTGGTACTTCACAGAGGAAGCATGATTAAGTTGAATTAAGTGAACACATTGTAAACACGGATCAGGAAGCGTTAAATTGACCTGCAGACGAGCACGCCCACAAAACACACACACACAATTCACTTGATTCTAGCCAATTACTGCGATAACTTATTTTGGTAACTTAGCTGTCACATGTGTACAAATTAACAATATTGAATAGCACGACAGTAGGTATGTTCTCCTTTACATCTATATTATTTAGCAGGCGTTTTGTTGTATAAATAAGCCTAGGCTCACTATTATGCATCCAAGTGGCCATTCTGCTCTTAATTCGTCAAGCAAGTATTTCGGATGGCGCACAACCATAATATAAAGATATTATTGAGAAAACCCAATAACTCAATAGACGAGTAGCCTTTAATATTTTCTGCTAATAATGCATATAAGGCACACAAGCCAAGTAGCTTACGTTATGCAACGCTTTCGTGGTGAGCAGACCGAAACCAATATCCTCCAACTGTGATATATGATGCCGATTTTGTTCCATCTTTCTTCTCTGCCGTTGCTCCGCGAATGATGCACGCAACTGGCGCACACGCCAAACGTAGTCGGTAGTTTTGCTGGTTGATGCAGCTTGATTTTCAGGTTCACTACATGGGACGGACGACGAATGCCTATCATTATTGTGCACCATTTCAGGTAGAACAGCGTATTCTGGAAACGGCTTTACGAGGTGCATATCAATGTAGTAGAGGTAGTTAGCAGTCGAGGAGTCTGGCTGCGGCAGATTGCCTGTTAACTGATCAGGCATCTGTTGGAATGAAAGCGCGAACAAAAACTCGGACATTAAATGTCAAACAAAATGGTCATTTACAGCGGTCGACATTTAATTGGTATTTTTCTAAATATAATTTTGGTGAAAAAATGGTTAATAAAAAGTCGCCACGTTTTACAATAGGTAAAGTTAAGAAGCAACTGGTGAGGTAAATTCCTGAAGCCTTAATTAGTTTGGTTTTTAAAACTTGTGATGATGGGCGAACAGAAGATGGCGGCTGCCAATGGCTTCCTAAAGTATATTTAAGAAAAAAAACTGAAATTTAGCCTGTGCTAGATAAAACACAGATCAGATAATTTTGTTAAATCTAGTATCGAAATGTTATCATTCTTTTACTGTTTAAATGGCCAGCTTTAGGCCACTTTCACTTTGACTGAAAATGACTTTTGATCATAAAGGTATTGTAACTTAGAAGATGACTATATTGATTTTCCTCAATATATAACAATAGGATAGATTATGATCAGTGGCTTCAACAATACCAAATGCAGTAGACACAACTGAAAACGAAGGCGAACAAGTGTACGATTAATGTTCAATGTACGCCAGACAACTAGAGTTGAGAAACTTATATCTAAATTTGCATTGAAATTAGAACTTTATTAGTCAGTTTTCTTTTGTGTTTTGATGATGACCATGGCAGATCGAAACGCGTCGGTACGTGTGACAGTCGGCGGTATGCTATGTTGTTTGCTGACTGATTAGATGCAAATTAGAACAAAAAGAAACGCACATTTCATTAATTTACGCTTAGTTCATGCAACGGTTTACTTTCGCACTTCACTGTACAGATAATACGTAACAAGAATTAGCTGAAACGCGAATTGCCAAGGCTGCGATCTTTATATAAACACCTGACCCATTGCATATTTACATTTATTAGAATAAACTAAAAATTGTATTGTGTATAAAAGGTAATTAATCCAGTAAACAGGTCTCATACTTTTTTGGAACTCATAACGTACTGTCCTAATTTGCCACGGATAGGGCTCGAACCTGGACACGTCTACTTCGGAAACTGTGCTCTAAGCAGATGTGTCCAGGTTCGAGCCCTGTCCGCGGCAATTTTTGGATAGTACGTGATGAGTTCCTAATAGGTACAAGACCGGTCTACTGAATGAATTGCCTTTTCTACACTATGCAATACTTAGTTTATATTGACAAATGTATGTACTTAATGGGTCAGGTGTTTATATCAAGATCGCAACCTTGATTATGGTAATTGTTATCAACGTTCACGCAACCAATGTTCATTTAAAAATAAACTATTACTTGAAATAAGCATAAATTGGTGGCGTATGCTTGTGCTGTGTATGAATATACGTCTGAACGTATTTGTCTTTTTATAGTTTACAATATACTTTATTTCACAGTAACGTTATTTATAGCCCCTCGGAATAATATAATTTTCGATTTCCGCGTAATAGTTCGTGAATTCATCTAAACAATTTGAGTTTAACCAATATAGTTATGCTACTGTTCACTAATTAAAAAGGCAATTTAAAAGGATCTGCTCAAATATGTTAATTTGTGAGTTCAATAAGTTAAACAAATGTTAACATAATGATGGTTCGTTTTGTGAAAATATTTCTCCTGTGTCTAAACAAACTTCTACCATCCACCGACATAGGTCTTTATTATTTATATTCCTAATATGACATTTCGATCAATCCTGCCCATCGTCTTGTTCACAATCCGCGCTTTGTTCAAACCAATAGTTCGTCCACCAACTGACAAAATATAATGCTAACTCTCACTTCAAAATATGAACTCGCATGAACTGCCTAAGTATCACTCATTTGTGAAAGCATATTTGCAGTTGATGAATAACATGCATGCTTAGCGTCATTATTTCTAAAATGTATAATTTGGTACAATTATACACACATTCAGTGGTTAGAGCACCAGATTCCGAAGCAGACGTGCCCAGGTTCGAGCCTTGTACGCATCAAATTCTGGCCCGTACTTTATGAGTTCCCAATAAGGACAAAACCGGTTTACTGGATGAAAAGCCTTTACTACACAATACAACTCTTAGTTTATACTGACATATGCTAGCAATTATTGGGTCAGGTGCTTATATCAAAATCGCAACCGTGATTATAATAATGTATACATAGTAGAAAATTCTGGAACAATTATAGTTTACACTAGCTAGGCACAAATAGAAGATAAACAGGCAAGCTATTGATAGTGATGTCAGCAGGAAAATCCCAAAATATTTTCGACGAAATTATATCACCGTGGAACACAAATCGTAAAATAACAAAAAATATATCGCTATTTAAAATGATGTTACTTACCTTTTTGTAGTAAATTCGACGTCTCCTGGTAGATCCTACCGATCCAGACCCTCCAGGTTCCATTCCACATCCTGCATTACCTCGCTCAAAACAGTCTTGGAAACGCGCATTTCCGTTAGTAGAAGATGGTCCACCTACTCCAAGAGGATTGACTGCTCTGGCTAAGCGACGCTGTAACGCCAGTTCGGCATTTGTAAGCTGACGAAAACTACTTACAGTTTTATTAACAATTTTAATGTTTATGTTTTCGTTAGCATCATTAGTAATGCTACAATTATTTTCGATATTATTTGTAGAATGTACAGCTTCCATTGAAGTAGAACTGTGTTGATAATTTACACTTTGTGTACTCTTACCATTCGGGTGCCGCGTATTCTTGCGACGTCGACGTCTATGCACGGATTCCACGACATGTTGGTTGTCATTAACGTTGTCTGCAGAAACGAAACCGTTTACATGAGTGGCCAAGCTGTTAGGGCACCCATTTACATCACTAAGTTGTGGAATAAGAGAATCGTGCGTTTTGACTGACTGCCAAAGTGGATCCACAAGAGTAATTGTATCAACTAAGTGCGTTCCAGGGTTTTCAAAGGTGGGTGAGGCTGGAAGACGATTCCACATATCTTGTAGGCCTATGGTAAAAAGAAGAGCGTCAATAAAATATTCACGCACACATAAAAATACATTTGATTGGTTTTATGAAGTAAGCATAAGCAATGTGCCTTCATTTTTAATGAATACATTTTGAAATTCTCAGTAAAGCTATACGGAGTTAAGTAGATTTCATAAGTTCACGTATGAACCTGCTTTAATAAGACATTAGAGATAATCGATCGGTGTGCAACAGTTCAACATACAAAGAGAAATGTGACATTGCACAATATACAAATTCCTGATTAACAGTTTTAACACAAAATTAGCGAAAATCGAAATGTTAAGAAACTAAAATAACGTTTAAAAGAAAAGTAAAAACTAATAAGCATGCAATATACAAAAATAAAGCAACACTAGAAATACTTTTTTGCTAAAAGCTAAGCCATTTATTAAATATCAATTTTAAAATAACACATTTAAAAAGAGCCCATTTTCCCACCAATAACTAACTTGACTAACTGAAAACCGTAAATAAAAATTTACAAATTAGCCAGTTTTCCACTGCTGCTCTGTGAATTGTCATCACCGTCGAACTCAATTACGGCAAATCCGGTGGATAACTGGAACAACAAATGAGGTGGAAAAACAGTCTCGTAGTCGGACCAAAGGAAATTTTAACTAGCGAGTATTTCTTGGTTTGCCTAGAAAAAAAGTCACGCTGAGAGACCTGGTGTGTTATTCCCTGGGAACCATCGAGAAGGAGACGTACATATCCGTTTATATAGGTATACATGTCATCTCTACTGAAATATAAGTTCATTTAACTGTCTAATAAAGAAAAAGTACATGATAAATAAATTTGGCCACTATTTATCTTTATGTAATGCCAGTATAAAAAAGGATTCTAAACAGATTGTGTGATACATTAATTTAATTCTGTATTATGTATTGCGCACATAACAAAAAATTATTTGAAATAGAATCAGAAGGATATACAAAAGTATACACGGACAAACAACACAATATCATGTAGACATACGTTTCGTGTTTACTATCAGTAGGAGTCGACACTCTACCCAAAACCCACTAAACATTTGGTAAAAAAATGTGGAAACGCCGAATGGTGTTTCAATGTTCATATATTAAATGCGCTGATGTTATAACCCAGCCAAGATTTAGTGAATGGTAGTTTTGATATTGTGCTCATCGATACGATCAACGTCCACCATAGGCATAGCAACTAAAAAGGCGTTAACGTTAGAATGAGAAGACAAAACGAAGACGAAAAGAGACAGAATCGTAAATAGAGGTGTCTGAAGTAGCTTAATATCGCTAACTCACCCTGTACAAACCAGTAGATAAGGCGACACATTTTATCTCGCGCGACGGCCGATAAAGTATTTACTAATTATAGTTTGCATTATTCATGGTTATATTCGAGAATACAACTTCAGAACTGAGAATAAATTATTAACCTTCGATTTCTTTGAGATTAAATATATTTAACTCTTCAATTTAGCAGCCATTGACAAAGAATAGAGCAGCATAAATTAAACACGTTAGCATTGTTAAGACTTACGATAGCGCCAACGTCTCATAGACCGAAAATATCTATGAGTTCGGGGCAATATTTCGAATGATCAGTCAAAGAAAGATATTTTATTTGGAGAAAGGTTTAACAACAAATATCTTATTATCAAAATTTTCTATTAAATAGAGTTTGAAATTTCGTGCATACAAGGAGACATACAAAGACACCTTTGAGCAGACCAGTTTGAGTTGAAGCAAATCTCCATCAAAACAGCCTTCGTGAAGAGCATAGAAACAAATTAAAAATGAAACAATAGCTTCAAATTACCGGTATCACTTGTTTTAGCATAATTGTTGAGTCCACTCTGAGAAATCTTTTCCGTGGTAGATCTCCAGACTGCTTTGTTTCCCATTGGTGCCCGATCCGGTCCATCCCACTGCGAAGTGAGTTCATCAACTTCTTGTAAAGCACGAATGGTGTATAAAGCAGCAGACATTTTGGCCAGCTTTTTACAGCCCATCCATTCCCCCTTTAGAATAAAAGGCGACAACATTAGAATCGTAGCCAAAGTTAAATAAACAATAACAAAATGTAGCGTAGTAATTTTGTCATAGAACTAGTCGTAGTAAAGGTAGGATCACAGGTGAAAGTTCAAATAGCGACACAACGTTTATCGATAAAACGCAACTATTACCCAACCTATTAAGATGATATATAAGTTTTAGTTATTGATGGCGTAAAAAGATCTGGAAGAGTGATAGAAATGAAAAGATTAATATAATGCGAATGGAATTCTTATGCGTAAAAGCCACCTTGAACTGTGACTACCTTCAAAAATACGCCAAGGAAATATTTATTTTTTCTTAAATGTACAATGAAACATTGGATTTTGGTGCATATGAAGAACACAAGCTTCAATATAAACACTGCTTATTGCACTCCAAGCAATAAATAATGAATTAACTAGCTAAACGAACTGGAAATCAGATTCTGCCACAATGGAAATGAATTTGTGACTCTGCAGGTTATGCTCCGTTGGGATTTCAGCAATGAAGCCTAAAAGGTAAGAAACAAGCCCGTAAAACACTAACCACAAACAGAATATCTACAATAAAATAAGCACTTACAATCAAAAAGTTTCGTCGTTTATGCAGCATAATCTTCGACCAACTTACAGAACAAACCAACCATCAATATCAGGCCGAGAGAAGATAATTAAAGGAAATTGGGAGTCCACTCTGCATACTATCGTTAGAATTCTGCTCCGATACTGCAAAAACGATAGCAGCTATCTCTTACTTTTATAATATCTCTTCACCTTCGAGCATGCTAGCACAGACAAGGCCGGCAGCTATTATTGAAATCAAGTGGCGCATCGTAATTAAATTTATTGCAAGAGGAAGCTCGCTGCGTTATTTGAGTAGAGGGAAACTACATGAGAGTGTAGCTAATACAACCAGCTAAATACAGCCGGTTGACAAATAAGATAATTTTGTTATTGCAGGCCCTTGCGAATTGAAGAATTCAAATAGACCATGCCTAACTAAACGGACGTTTGCAGAAATTAAATTGAATCATCTATATTACCATGAAGTTAATCATTTGGGAACTTTGAAGGTAAAACCATCCCAATGAGGCTATATTCTGCTGGGAGCATGAAGGAATTAGAATAGAGGAAGCTCAGGGATTATTTGATAAATATGCCAATGAAAAACTCTAAGACAATATATGAAGAATGTCATTTCCATAATCGTTTAGATGCAAGAATCAAATCGACAAAAAAATTTCAGCAGGAATAGCATGAGAAAAAGACAAACAGATAAAGGTGATTTTTTGAAATTTAATTGCGGAATGCCAGCTTCATATTTCCAATGCCGCGTTTTCGTACGCGAGTTTTAGCTTTGCACCGACAGTTTCACAAAGATCCGATTGACCACAATTTCCATTTTCGCTTTGTCTTCGATCCGGCTGAGTTTTTATTCGTCCCAATAGAAATGCGGTTCTATCACATCTTTGTTTATTGGCAGCGTTTCGGAACGGAAATCCCCGTTCCATCTTCAGACCAATTTATCACATATATACAC
>JAQBSW010014363.1:0-11813 GCA_029291075.1 Eudiplozoon nipponicum
AATTCTCAATTTGGGTGAATTTAGCATAAATTTATATCCATCAGGTTGGTATCATTTAACGACTCTGAAACCATAGTGTTAGTATCCGGTACTCATCGATTTCAAAAAAGGTATCAGTTACTAACACAATGGCCACAGTGTTAGTATCCTTTACAGACTCGGTATATATATTATATAGTGTGAGTTAGCATTGAAGTCGTAATGTCGTTGACTTTAGATTATGTTAGTTTCACTATTACAGGTTTACACATTCGTCTAGGAGATTGTACCGTCCTATTATTCCACATTCTTCTACCAAATATATAGTGTGTAAAGGGCGTAATACCGGCTCCTACTGATGAGTCGCCAGTAAGCACGAAACGAATGTGTATGAGATTATACTTTCCGTTCATGCTGCCTTTGGTTTATCCTTCTGGTCACAACTGAACTAATTTGTTACTAGGTTCGCAAAACCTAATACACGATTGCATATATATTAGTTCTTCGCAACAAAACAGTATTTAACCGTAATATATTGAATTGAATGATGTCATGCTTACCGCGAAATGTGATAACTGATATCGATGAAGGCCAGAGTGTATGGTTTAACTGGAGTAACAGGTGTTCGGAAATTGTTGTAATTCTCAATTTTAGTGAACTTTAGCATAAATTTATATCCATCAGGTTGGTATCATGTACCGACTCCGAAACCATAGTGTTAGTATCCGGTACTCATCGATTTCAAAAAAGGTATCAGTTACTAACACAATGGCCATTGTGTTAGTATCCTTTACAGACTCAGTATATATATTATATAGTGTGAGTTAGCATTGAAGTCGTATTGTTGTTGACTTCAGATTATGTTAGCTTCACTATTACAGGTTTACACATTCGTCTAGGAGATTGTACCGTCCTATTATCCCACATTCTTCTACCAAATATATAGTGGTTAAAGGGCGTAATACCGGCTCTACTGATGAGTCGCCAGTAAGCACGAAACGAATGTGCATGAGATTATACTTTCCGTTCATGCTGCCTTTGGTTTATCCTTCTGGTCACAACTGAACTAATTTATTACTAGGTTCGCAAAACCTAATACATACTTGCATATATATTAGCTCTTCGCAACAAACAGTATTAACTGTAATATATTGAATTGAATGATGTCATGCTTACCGCGAAATGTGATAACTGATATCGATGAAGGCCAGAGTGTATGGTTTAACTGGAGTAACAGGTGTTCGGAAATTGTTGTAATTCTCAATTTGGGTGAATTTAGTATAAATTTATATCCATCAGGTTGGTATCATGTACCGACTCGGAAACCATAGTGTTAGTATCCGGTACTCATCGATTTCAAAAAAGGTATCAGTTACTAACACAATGGCTATAGTGTTAGTATCCTTTACAGACTCCGTATATATATTATATAGTGTGAGTTAGCATTGAAGTCGTATTGTCGTTGACTTCAGATTATGTTATCTTCACTATTACAGGTTTACACATTCGTCTAGGAGATTGTACCGTCCTATTATTCCACATTCTTCTACCAAATATATAGTGGTTAAAGGGCGCAATACCGGCTCCTACCGATGAGTCGCCAGTAAGCACGAAACGAATGTGCATGAGATTATACTTTCCGTTCATGCTGCTTTTGGTTTATCCTTCTGGTGACAACTGAACTAATTTGTTACTAGGTTCGCAAAACCTAATACATACTTGCATATATATTACTTCTTCGCAACAAACAGTATTTAACTGTAATATATTGAATTGAATGATGTCATGCTTACCGCGAAATGTGATAACTGATATTGATGAAGGCCAGATTGTATGGTTTAACTGGATTAACAGGTGTTCGGAAATTGTTGTAATTCTCAATTTTGGTGAACTTTAGCATAAATTTATATCCATCAGGTTGGTATCATTTACCGACTCGGAAACCATAGTGTTAGTATCCGGTACTCATCGATTTCAAAAAAAGGTATCAGTTACTAACACAATGGCCATTGTGTTAGTATCCTTTACAGACTCCGTATATATATTATATAGTGTGAGTTAGCATTGAAGTCGTATTGTCGTTGACTTCAGATTATGTTAGCTTCACTATTACAGGTATACACATTCGTCTAGGAGATTGTACCGTCCTATTATTCCACATTATTCTATCAAATATATATTGGTTAAAGGGCGTAATACCGGCTCCTACTGATGAGTCGCCAGTAAGCACGAAACGAATATGCATGAGAGTATACTTTCCGTTCATGCTGCCTTTGGTTTATCCTTCTGGTCACAACTGAACTAATTTGTTACTTGGTTCGCGAAACCTAATACATACTTAAATTTATTTTTTTTTGCACAGAAGAAGGGTACAATGAATTTTATTAAAGCGAACATTTCAAAAGAATATATATATATATTATGTATATAGAATAAACGTATCTATCTATCGATAGGCCTATCTAAATACCTACGTAACTTGCTGCTCCATATTTGAACTAATTTTTTGCTATGTGCGCAATACCTCACACACCATTGTATACATTAGAGTTCTCGGCTTAAATAAAATACAGTATATGATAATCAAGGTTTTAGTTTTATCATTTTTAAATTTTTATTACCGTGACATAGTAGCAATACAGTTATAAAAAATAACAAACGGTTTGATAATGTCTCTCTCCCTTACAATATTCGGCATACGAGATGAGTTTATGTATAAGTGAGGTAATGATTGGTCTGCTAATTATAAATAGTTATATATTGAGTTTAGTTACTGAGACAATTTCTATGAGTAAAATAGTGTTGAGTCAAATATATATAAATAGAATGGTTTTGGAACGAGGTTACCACATTTGCTTAAATCTTCTATTGTGATCAGTGTTGTGTTGCCTGATGATGGTGCTGGAAAGTAGGCACCGAAACGTCGCCAGTAAACAAAGATGGATAGGACCAAATTTCCATTGGGACGAACCAAAACTCAACCCGATCAAAGACAAAACAAAATTGGAAATTGTGATCAATCGGACCTTTGTGTAACTGCCCGTGTACAGCTATTACCTGCGTACGCAAAACGCAGCATTGGAATAATATTTATGATGTTTAGCGTGACACCTGAAAAGTTTTCTCTCGCGATTCAGTTTACTCTTCTAGTCAATATGGAGGCTGGAATATCTCCTCGGGAAGGTAGGTTCAGATAGTCATTTCTGTTGCCGTTTTCTTTCATACTAACCGGGCGATGTTTTATGACAGTATCAATGAATTTATACGTAAAATTTTACACTAGCATGACATTCTTCGTATGTTGTAACTCTTCCCCGACATTGTGCTAGGGGCATATTCTCCTGATACCGTAGGCCAAGTTATTCACTAGGTTCCTCTTTTAAGATTTTCCGACTTGCTGTTGTAACGAATGTATTGTCTCGTGAATGTGGCCTTCAAATCATGCATATATGTGACATATATATTGCGAACATTCATTCATTCATACATTTGGAAGATCATGTATACTCTACATGTAATTTGAGTTTTGTGTAGTTAAGGTAATACGAAACAGTTTTGTTTACATCTTACCAAAAATAAATGGATTTCCATATACATTCAATGCGGTTTGATCCTCGATAGTCAGTTTGCCGTCGTACTCTGATGATGACCATGGAAGGTCGAAACGCGTCAGTGCGTTGCGGCTAGCAGTAGTTTTGTTATGTTGTTCGACGACTGGTTAAATACAATGGGATTGGTGTTTACTTCAAGCTCGCAAACTTGATTTAAGGAATTGTTACCACCACCCGCGCACTCAATTATTGTTTACATGTCCAAATGTTTTCCTCTGTACGATGACTGTCATGCTCCATTATTCCTGAGTTGTGTTGTATCCCCTTTGGTAATAACGCAGGTTGCGTAGATTACAATATTAATAAACTGGTTGTGCAATTTCAGGTGATATTAATGTGGATAATAATTTTGCTTGTTTAGCTACTTGCATTTCATTATACTACCAGTCAGGATGAATGTTTTTTATTGCTTGTCTTTCATATGCTTGCGCTTGTCTGGATTCTAGAATATTGTTGTTGGCTTCTTGGATTCGTTGCTAGCCGAAAATAATTTCCTGCTGGTGGATCTTTTGAATGTTTCACCGAGTGCTTAGTTTTATATAATGAGATTCTTATTAGTATTATAATTATTCTGATTTTTTTAATGTAAAATTGACTTTGTGACCAGTTTCAAAAATATGTTACGTATTTGCTGGGTTTTATGACCATGCTATGTCATTTTAATCAGTTTCTGAGTTAAATATTACTGGATTAACTGACGCGCTACTATTGAAGTTGATAGTTCTCCTATAAATGATAAGATTGTAAAGACCTTTTGTTGGCATTCTGTCTAATGCAAATCGAAATCAGTCTTATGTTGGCTTTAATATAGAGCTTCCTGTAGTAGTTCATTGGTAACATTTTTCTAGGCTTTATTCTTTTTTTTGTCCAGAACTTGCCGCGGATATTGCTCAAACCTGGGCACGTCTGCTTCAGAATCTGTTGTTCTAACCATTGAACGACCCTACCACACACTACACACAATTTTCAGTTATATACTAATTAATAATCCTTGATTAGACTTCCATTTAGGTGAAGCCTAAATGGCATTTATTTAGACGTAATTGCCAGCTAACCACCACAAATCTGCCATTATGGAAAAGACACCAATCTACCTGTGGAAGTGGTTTGAGAAAGTTTCCAAAGCAGATGTGCCCAGGTTCGAGCTCTGTCCGCGGAAAATTCCTAACAATACTGAGGAGTTCCCAATACAGACGGAGCCGGTCTTCTGTATGCAATGACTCTCCTACAAAGCTTATTTTATACCGACAAGTGTGTTTATATAATCTAACAGGTGTTTACATCATGATCGCAACCTTGATTTAATTAATTGTTGTGTAATTGTACTACTTAGGAATTATAGATAGGAGTATTGCGCACCTAGCTACAAATGGCTCAAATGTGACCAGAAAAAAATGAGTCAAGATCTCTATTGACATAAGGTGCAATGCCACGTACATACGCATCTAGTGTTTTTTGGTGATATCAGTATGAGCGGGTACATCGCTTGAAACTATGTATATTCGTCAGTAAGAAGGATGTGCATGTGTACGTGAAATTTACACGCTTTCTTTTGCTGACTCTGGCATATCTTTCTGGTCCCGTTTGAATCAATTTTCTACTAGGTATGCCATAATTGCATATATATTAGTTCTCAGAAATAAGGAATAAGAAGTTACAAATTTTACTCGTTCTAGCATGATGTAATCGTAACAGGGAATGTATTGGTTTGACACAGCTCAATCTATCACAGTCATTAGTAGAGTGACTTCATCAGCAACCGTCTTATGTTTTTCTATCGCATAACCATATCAGGGTAAATTAAGAAACTTTTAGGATCACTATATCACGAAATAAGACGACGTCGGCATTACAGATTTGCTGTGATTTTCACTCTTTCGGCTCATAGCACAACCACAGCACACATGGAATTTTATGTTAAATGAGAAATCAATTAAGATGAAAATTACTCTACGAGAAATCTGAAATTCTAAATACCAGACAGATAGTAAAAAGGGTAACAAACATGTCGCACTAAAAAACAAAACTAGCGTTTTGGCAAAATGCCGAAGCAGTACGATCGTCAATGAAAATGCAAACTTGAATAGCACGAGCCGCAATATTTGAAAACTAGAAACGACAATTGCACGTGAAACAAATGTGCATATTTTCTTTAAAGTGGTGGTAAGCTGAGTCTAAACAAGCAACTAGCTCACGAAAAATGAATAACCAGATGTCCTACATCATATGAAGTTATCATTAACAGATATTTTTAAGTACATGTCTACCTTAAAACACAAGCCAGCCAAATATTTAACGTATAACACAAGCTCAGTAAATGTTAAAGCATAAATTTCGTTTTATATATATATATATTTCTCAGTATAAACTAAGCAGTGTATAATGAAGAAAGAAAAATTCATCAAGTAGACCATTTGAGACCTTCTTTGGGACGACTCGAACCCGGACATGTCTGCTTCGGAGCTTAAGACTAACCACTGAGCCACCATACTGCACGATAAACACAATTTTCAGTTATATACTAGGTGATTGATTTTGGTTTGTCTTTCCATTGGTGGAGCCTATATATATATAGCGGGAATGGGGTTTGAACGTTTATTAAATGTGTATTATATACTACATATTTTGGTGGCTTCGGTTTTAATGTGGGAGATGAAGTAAAAAATTCCTATTATTTTGAACACAATTCCCGCATGATTCAACGCAATTTGAGCCTTAGTCGTCTGAATAATATTCCGTTTAAAAATTTTTTCTTTAAAGAAAAAATTCAGCGTTAATCTGTGAGGTATTTTGCTTTCATCTAGATTGGTCTCGATTTTATTTCTGTGATATTTTACGAAAATAAAAACAGTTCTTAACCTAGAACTACGAACATTACGATTGTTAATCTGAAAATAATTTTATTTACATACAAGTATATATATATATATATATATATATATATATATATATATACATATATATATATAATTGTTTAGCAGGAAGAAAAACACATTAAATGGATAAAGGCAAGTTTATTCGCGAATATTCTCGCAAAGATCTCCAGCTTAACTACACAAAAATTACATCTACGAGTTCTGTATGTATGGTTTTTCCAAATGAATGAATAAGTTTGCTGGGGTTATATCATATGTCACGTGTGTGGATGGTTTGAGATTTGTATTGGCGAGCGATTAAATGCGTCTTTTCATGTCACCTGTTTTCTAATTGAACTACATCTTGTAATTCGTTTGGTGTCAGCTAATTTCATGTGGGCCAGCCATATTGTATGTTTGATGAGTGTTGGCATGTAATTCTCTTGTGTATGTTTCTGTTTTTTGTTTATTTTGGTTCTGCCTTGGTCGGACGTATGCGTTTTTTGCTGATTGTAAAGCTGTTTTTTCTCAACCAATAGTATTTTCTTGCTTCGCGGCACATCTGTTTCTTGTGTATTTACTTTTTCGTCTGACTTAGTTGTCGCTTCTTATGCTGCTAATGTTACACTCGGAGACCTTTGTATAGGTTGAGCTGAGCACACGTGCTGCTTTCATTTATTCCCGAGCAGTCAAATGCTATATTTAAGTTTGTATTAGGTGTTGCAAAACTAGTAACAAATTAGTTCAGTTGTGACCAGAAGGATAAACCAAAGGCAGCATGAGATTATACTTTCCGTTCATGCTGCCTTTGATTTATCCTTCTGGTCACAACTGAACTAATTTGTTACTAGTTTTGCAACACCTAATACATACTTGCATATTTATAAGTTCTCCGCAACAAACAGTATTTAAATGCTATATTTTGCTTAATAAACTATGAACATCCAGCTAGTGTTCTTACTATTTTGTATTAGGTGTTGTGTACCTGATAACAAATTAGTCTTGAAGGATAAACCAAAGTCAGCATGTAAGAAAGGTATGACATTATTTTCACATTCGTTTCGTGCTTACTGGCGATTTATTATTTGGAGCCGGTATTATGCCCTTCACGTACTATACATTTGGTTAAGGTATGTGGTAAAATTAGATAGTACAATCTCGTATACGAATGTGTGTACAAGCAGTAGTTGAGTAAAATTCATACAAAGTCTTCGTAAATGCAACTTCAAAACCAACTCACTATATGCAATATCTTCTGAGCCTATATTTGGTAACAACATTATTGTTACCTATTTGTTACATGGTACTAAACAATTGATTTAAAGAAATGCCAAATTTCACCAAAATTGAGAATTACAACTATTTCTGAACACCTGTTACTCCAGCAAATCTGTACACTCTGGCCTTGATCGATATCAGTTATCAAATTTCGCAGTAATCATGACATCATTCAATTAAATATATAAAAGTTAGATACTGTTTGTGATGGTGAAATAAAACATATGCAGTTCAGTGAAAAATGAGAAGTTCGTTGTGTATATTTGTTTTCCTGTTTGGATCATATTAACATTGAGTTATTTACCAGGTTCCTCCTGTAAGACTTTGGGACACTGCTTTTGTAATGAACGTTCGTGCCGTGAACGTGAATTTCCGATGTATCAAACTTGTCAGTCTTCCATCGTTCCTTCGGAACTCTTGAGTGTCGAGAAAAGAATACATGTTGCTTTTCTCTTCCTCCTGTGCAAATTTGTTATCTGAATCGGCGTTTTTGGTGTGTTCTTTAAGTTTTCTAGCATTTACTGCTTTTGGAATTAGGAGTAGTAGATCGTCTACACACTTTTTATATAGAATACTTTGTTCTTTCTACAAATCTCTTATTGTTTACCATTTGAAATTTATGCGTCGTAGCGCATACATTGATAGACCAAAGAAGCGGCTAATTACTGGAATCCATCAACACCTGCCCCAAAATTTAATCCCGGTAGAAGCAGCACAATCGACCAAATCCACAATAACTGATTATATAATCCAAACAGAGCACCAATATAACAAAACTAACCTCTCGATTCTGTACAACCCGAGTCGAGAAATGAAGCACTCCATATCAAAACAGCAAAAACCTATGCGGAATTTTCAATAATTTCATTAGCACAATGTGGCAATTGATTGGTTCAGAATAAACGAAAATAGTAGATATATATCAGGAAAACAAAAAGTCTAAATCTATGCAATGGTCACTGAATGTAACATAAACAGCAAGAGATGCGCCTATGCCAGATGAACAGGAGAATAGGCAAGAAATAGATTTGCCACGAAGCAATGAAATACTATGGGCTTGGCAAGAAACAGAAGCTGCGCCATCACCACAAAACACACACATCCAGCCAATACAGAGCCAAAATAATGAAAACACAGAAATTCATGCACGAGAAATACATGCGCACACTTTTTTCAAACCTACGGTATGCCTAGCCCATATAGGCACTTAGCTGATACTAAACGAATGACCAGATGTCTTACAATCAGAAAACAGGTGACATAAACAAACGCATTTAATAGCATTCCAATCAAACATTCAATCAATCCACACATTTGAAATATATTATACTGCCTCAGTAAACCTTCATTGATTTATTTAGAATACCATATATACTCAACATGGAATTTGACTTTTGGTGTAGCTAAGCTAAAGCGAAATTAGATTGTTAAGATCTTAGCAAGAATATTCACAAATACATTTACTTTCATCTAAACATTGTGTATTTTCTTCCTGTGGAACAATTAATGCGTTGCGGCAGGCGGTAGTTTTGTTATGTTGTTCGATGACTGTTAAATACCATGGGATTGGTGTTTACTTCAAGCTCACGAATTTGATTTAAAGAATTAATGATTTATTACTGAGAAACATAATGAATACTGTTTTTCATATACATATATCAAGCGGTGGTTGGGAAAGCTGAGTTTTCCTGGGTTGCATCTGTATGAGGCCATCGTGTTTATGCTTCTGGATCCTACCATTTATAGCATTGATAACCAGTCGACGAAGTTTAGATCTTGCCTCCCTTCCAATGTTCAAAGTCTTCAGAGGAAAGGGACGAATCAGCACTCAGCCACCACGAAGAAAAAGTCGACGCGTACTTGGGGAATGGAGATCAATCGGATCTTTGCAATGCAGCGAGAAAGACCTTTACACGCAAATAGACACCCACAGACACAAACGCATATACATTTATTAATCAGACGAAACAAGAAAAAGAATTAAAACCGAGTCAGACTAGTGACCATGAACATAATCGAATGAAAACCAAAGATGTATATAAACGAAAGATTTTAAAGTGAAGTTTAGTAATCTCGAAATAAATGGTTATTATCCACTTTGTTTTTAATGTGTTTTTTCTACCTATTACGAAATATATACCAACTAAATACGCTAGATCAAAACTAGTCAAATTTTAGATATAATGTTTGACATAATTGAGCCCTTTTATATTCCGTGAACTGGAGCACGGAAGCGTCATAGGTATGATGCCAAACTATGTATACATATAGTTTGATCAAAAATTGTCGTAATTACTCGCTTAATTTCTGTCAAATATGCTTTTAGTAGCCAGCGAAGGGTGACATACTCTGAAATCGGTCGGTAATACAGGCTGAGGAGAATGAAGACATTTTATGGTAAAAGTGAAAATATTATTTTTATAAAACAAAGTGTCATATTGATTGATGGTTTGAACGGTTCAATGAATGTGCTTTTAGTTCTACGCAATGAAGGATACATACATATTATTATTCCACGAATGTATGATAACTAGCATCGTGAATATCCAAATAATACATGTTTGCTGGAACAACAGGTGTTCGTAGATCTTATTATTCTCACTTTGAATAAAATCGCAGCGTTGGTATCTCCGATAAGATCACTGTGAGTTAGCTTTTAAGTCGAATTGCTAAAGACTTGATCTGCAGTAGACTTTACTACTGCTTTAATACAAATATTTATAGGAGAATGAACCAATCCAGCTGTCCCACATCTTAAACCAAATATATAATGTGGTATAGGATACGTTTGTTACCAAGTTGTGATGCATATATACATCATAATTCTTGATTAGAATTCTTGCGCGACATAGCATCCAATCGAGACCAGTGACTATTTTGTTGTTGATTTTTAGTAATATCATCTTAACGTTCACTTCTGTCAAGTTTCTGACCCAATGCGGGGAAAGCAGAAAGGAAACTGAATTTTTTGGCTTGGCCATAAAATTATTGTTTATATTTCTATGTTTTAACTTTTCTGAATATCCTGAATTATATCCTCGTCATAATTAACTGTCCTTTAATGTTTTTATTTAAATTTTTATTTTTTGTTTATTATGATCTTTATTATTTTCACATGGTCAGGAATCAACGGTTATTTCATGGATATCCGTAATGATGACGATGATGAGGATGCGACGCATAAACCTGCTTTTTAGTATAGCTATGCTATGATATATTAAATATCTCTGAATTGAATTTCATAATAAACAAAAGTTGCTTACAATTAAACAATTATTGACTGCGAGTAGTGGTAACAATTCTTTAAATCAAGTCAGTCAGCTTCAAGTGAGCACCAATTCCATTGTATTTTAACCAATCGTCGAACAACATATCAAAACTTCTTTTTCCCGCGTACTGACGCGTTTCGACCTTTTTGACCGAGTTTGACGGCAAACCGAAAAAAATGGCTTACATCAAAATTATACATGAAATAATTTGACTCATAAAATGTTTCGAATATGTCAAGATGAAGCTGACCATAGCTTCACCAGTTAAACAATATTTGTAAAGTGGTTTTTTATGATCGGAAAATGTTATGTGGTATTTATATATATATATATATATATATATATATATATATATATATATATATGATGTTTGTTTTATTATTATTTGTGTGTATGTATGTATGTCCATAAATAAAATGAAAACAGCTCCACGGATTCACACCAATTTTTCTACACTAATTGCACTACTTCTTGGGAAGGTCACTATCTCTACAAGATTCTAATTGGTTGTGTGCAAGATGGTATTTGGACACTTGAACCCCAATATATATGTATATGTATATATAACTTAAAACGTATACTTAAATTATCTTGCTATAACACAAATATAAATATATTTTGAGGTTTATCATCATGCTATTTAAGTAACAAAATTGAATAAATTAAAAAGTGCAAGATCTGTAGTCTGCAATATCGGAAACCAAAAGTTGTCTAATATTTTAATCAAATCTGTATACTCTACCCCCATTTTATGAAAAAAGTTATTATTATAGTACCAGATCGTGTTATATTATCGTACATCTAAATATGTTACGTTTCTC
>JAQBSW010014364.1:0-11811 GCA_029291075.1 Eudiplozoon nipponicum
TACTTGGTTCGCAACACCTAATACATACTTGCATATATATTAGTTCTCCGCAACAAACAGTATTTAACTGCTATATATTAAGAATATAGTCTTTTTTAATTTCATCTCTAACTACTCGTTTGATTTTAAAACTCTTAGTGATTTGAACCCTAATTTTGTGTTTTGCACCCCCATCTAACCTATTAAGATTATTCTAATAATACAATATTTGGAAGTAATTATTTGTCTGACGCGTGCAAAGGGTAAAGTAATGTCTATTGACTGCAGTTTCATTTAGATGTACGTACATGTGTATCGATTATATTTTAACGAAGCTTTTTTGTTATGCATACATATACACATGCACATGCGTGACGTGCGCTTATTTAATGGTATGCCAATAACTTATTTACTATCTTGAGTTCAACCCTAGTGGTTTGAATTGAAATTTAACATGTGCATTGGTATTTCGGACTTCTAGTTTTTTCACTCATGGCATGTTCTTATGACGAGTGTTTCTGAATTATTGGTCTTCCTCCACCAGAAAGTGAGGGCCATCTCAGTTACGTCATTTTACATTGAGTGTGTCAGATGAATAGTTGACGCATCCAATTGATAAATTACTATTCAACCACTCTGATCTCAATTAGTAAGATGAAAACAGCAGTTAGGAAAATGCACACACACACACACACACATGTGACACGCGAATATCTAATGAAATGTCAGTCTGAAGTATAAATATTATAGCTAAAGGAAATAACGCGCTTGCTTTATTGGTTTCGTTTGGTAAACTTGTAGGGTATATTGCAACTGATGAAGGCTGTCGCTAAGTTTAGCCGAAATATATCGAAAAAAAGAAAACTACTGGAACAATGAAAGATGTGTTCGTCAAAACGCAGATCAAGTTATTTCAATTAATCCAGGTTCCCAAAAACAATCTTCATTCAATGATGTGTCATCATGCTTCTAGTATATATATATATATATATATATATATATAATTCCTCACTTATAGTCTAATGTCTCGTAGTGACTCCTATATTAAACATTAAAACATTTTCTTACATATTCTTCCAATTTAAAAACTTAAGAGATAACTTACTGTGCCGTTGACCAAACCAAAGAAAAGGTAGTTTACATAGCAGAAACTAACCAAAAAATTCTTGTAAACAAAATATAAATGTCGTGTTCCTTTTGTATTTGCGGATTTTATAATAGATTTATTGTCAATAAAAAAAGACATACTATTTGTGATATATATATATATATATATATATATATATATATATATATATATATATATATATATATATAATATCTTGCGTTTATTATGTAGTGTGCATATTATTTGTCTTATTCTGAATTCTCTGTTCATTTTTATGTTTTTGAGCAGGTATTTCACGTCTTGGCAAGATGTGTTCACTTGTCCCTTGCCGCATAACAGTATGCAGTGGTTAACCACGCCTGCCTGTTTCAGTACCCGACCAACGGGAACCAACACCACGACATCGAATATGCGTTCAAAATGTGTTAATAACAAGATTGGCGCTATTACTTCCAGGTTGAATGTTTCCAATAGACCGGCTGCTAAAGAGACTGACTCAGTTGATCGTGAGTTTATAGAAGTATAAAGTAAATCGATTAATCGAGAATGATCCTTGTTCTGCTTTTATAAGAAAAACGCCCTGCCAACTGTGGAAGAGATGTCTAATTATGATTTAACGGTCGAATCGGATTATATACATTGTTGGTATTAGCTAAGCCTAGCATAAACTGTTAAATGTATTTCATCTAACAGACCGGTTTCGTGCCAATTAAGCTCTCCTAAATAGCAGCCTTTTAAGTACTATGAATAAGTGAACACAAACAAGAGTGACTTTATAAATGATTTAAAGATAATAAATACGAAACATTGTTTAATTTTCCAGCCTAAGCATATAACTCTTCCAAACAATGGTTTTCAAAAACCCTTGTATAACCGAAGAACATAATTCAGCGAATATTAGTTGCGCGGGCGGGGCTAACAATTATTTTAAATCAAGGTTGCGATCTTGATGTGAACACCAGTCCCACTGTATACATACATTTGTCAGTATTAACTAGGCATTTAACGTAGAAATAGAAAATAATCCAGTAGACCTGTTTCGTCCATATTGGGAACTCATCACCTACTCTCCAGAATGTTCTCGAACCTGGGCACGTTTGCTTCGGAGTCTGACTCTCACCACTGTGCCGTCCTGCCGCATGCTACACACAATTTCCAATTATATAATAACTTATGTTTTTGGTTATCCTTCATTTCAGATGAAGCCTATATAACATCACTTTTGACCTGAAGTTCCAACTAACCATCGCAAATGTGTCATTAAAAAACAGATACCACGCTATCTGAGGATGTGATATGGAATTAAACATTTATATTATTACATGTTCATTCGTTGCGAGGGCGGTGATAACGATTACTTACGTGAAAGTTGTGAGATTGATATGAGCACCAATCCCATTATATATATATATATATATATATATATATATATATATATATATATATATATATTTGTCAGTGTAAACTAAGCATCGTGTAGTTTAGAAAAAGCATTTCATCCAGTAGATCGGTTTTGTCCTTATTAGGAACTCATCACATACTGTCCAGAATTTCCCGCGGTCAGGGCTCAAATCTGTGCACGTCTGCATCGGAATCGCCACAGAAGGTATGCTAGTCTGATGATGATCATGGAAGATCAAAACGGTTCAGTATGTGTGACTGACGGTTGCTTTTTTATGTTGTTTGACGACTGGTTAAATACAAAATGGGATTGGTGTTTACTTCAAGCTCGCAAACTTGATTTAAATAATTGTTACCACCACCCGTGCAATCAATGTTTGTTCAATTGTTTTATCGTTTCGTTTTAATCACACGAGAAAACAACAAGCGGGATTCCAGTCGAGAGGAGGTTTTATATATGAAAGTTTTACTCTAAGGAGTGTACTTATACAGCGACTTTTGATTCGACGTTCCGCAATAGTCATCTTTCTAGACTTTAATTATCATCATGCAACGCAATACAAAAGCCAAAAGTGACTAATTTTTCACTGTCATATAACCATAACAAGGGAAACAAAAAACAAGAATTTTTTTTATTAATAACGACAAAAACAATATTTTAGGCATACAAATTATTAGAGTGATTTATGGAAGAGATTACCTAGTTACAATGTGTATATTTATCTAAATAACACACAGAAGTGAAGCAAATTAAATATTTACACAACACCAGTATGACCAAGTTAGCATTAAGGCAAGGCAAAATCAGACTTAAATGGAGCATATAATTCAGTGGAGCGCACTTTTATATTTGATATTCTTTCGAAAAGCGTTATGCGCACTAAATTTGTATATGTAATATGTGAGCCATACACTACTTTATTTTTCGCGATTTCCATAATTACATCGTCGGCAATATTGGCAAAAAAATTATTCGGCTATCAGGATATTTATACGTGTTAACTATGCCTAGATGCCAAACTTGAAAGCACAGTGAATGATAGGAATCCTGTAGAGGTATCTTGCATTTAGAGAATGTGAATTCCGTACCGAAAGGCGGAACGACGACTGTTAATCAATTTAGTGGACTTTGCTGAATGTCGGTTGTCGCAAATTAATACATGGTCCCGATTGACGAATCTATCGCCTTGGGGAACGTATATGCCTGCATTCTTGATGTATCAAAGAGTATAGCTAATAATAATATCTGTTATAAAATTAAAGAATAATAATAAAAGTAGGTATCCTTGACGAATAATTCATCATAGGCCCTTTGGCGTCCAGAGCTGTGTATAGAGCACGTACAATATTGACAAATTTAGCGGGTATGTCACCTTTCGACATTCTAGAAAAACGGCTAATGTGGGACGGCAATATGCATACTTCGGTTGATGTACCCACCCTAAAGTAAAAATATTACCTATACAACCTCGTCCTGGCCAGAATCCGGCTTGTTCTCCTCTTGTATGCGATTCACGAGAAGAGTTACGACGACATAAGTTAATCGAAGAAAATGGCCTAGATCCGACTGGAGTCAACCCTATATGACGATGGTCAGCGCACGAATTCCAATTGGCGTTTTGAAGGTAGGAATGATGATAGACACGCTTCAAGCAATTGTTCCGATCTCCTCGTTTTATTTGGTACGAAAAAGAATATTCAACGCCATATAAATTATGTCTCCAACATCCTCAAATAAAATCTGAAGCAGATCATCTGAGTGTACAACTTTGTGATGTTTACGATTCAAGGTTGCATTCTCTATTTAGAACTGACGGTTGTTCGAGATTGGCGTTCTGTATTGTTGATACAGGTATAATTTTATGGATTGAGACTGGAGCAAGTTCCAAGATGATTGATCCCTGAAGTCTTCAGTCCACCTTTAACGCCGTTGCATATTATGAATTATTTCATTATTGTTGCAATCATTTATTGCTTTGAAAAAGTTTAATGTTCTCGGAACTGTTGCACGAATATATTGAAGCAAACGATTCATCTATCTGTTCAGCTTTTGTGACCCAATCGCACTCATGGTCGACTTTTATATTGTGTTTAATTTGGCATCTTATATCTGTACCATTATTATTGACCGAGTTTGCAGAAATTTAGCACCTAGCTTCTAGAATCTCTACAGTATTTCAGATACACTGGGACCGATTCTATAAGAGCCGAAAATGTCACGTAAAGTAGTGCTTATATGTTACATAGTTAATACTAATTTTCACTATAATTACCCCTAAAAATCGATTTTAGGAAGGTTTCACTTTTTGTTGAAAATTGGTTTATCTCATTTACTTACATCTTTATGGGGTTTATTTTTATATAGTTTTCCGGAAAATGAGAATTCTCATCTACAGCGCATGGTTCGGGTCGACATATGTGTTCCAAACAGACGACATATATATATATATATATATATATATATATATATATATAATTTATATATTTATATTTATATATAACTAATTGTTACATGATCTATTTGAGCTGTGGGCTGAAATTCACCATGTGGTGCAATGCCAAACACTAAATCTGAAGTTTTGTTATTCCTATATTATCTATGTTCTACGCAGCTGTTCAGCAGTCGTTCACCATTATCATCGCGCATTTAGCTTGGAATGTTTCTGTCTTCTAGATAAAATTCATTTTTTTGAAGTGCCTAAGTTGACTATTTATTATACCCATAATCAAGATTTTATCTAGACTTGTCTCTGTACTAAGTAGAGAACCTAAGTCGGAGTAGAAAGCATTCTTACTGTCGAATGTAATACCGTCGGTGAGTATATATGCAGATACAATGATTAAGACTTGTTGATTGAAGTTTCTGGCAGTGATTGTAGTTGATATTTTTAGGCGTGCTGCAAGAAGTTTGCTTTTTACAGAGATTGTTTAAACAAGCTTCAGCTCGTGAGCTAAGGGCAATACTGCTTCCTTGTTTTCTTGCTTAATTAAATTCCGTGTAATCATAATCTCAAAGCCAGTGACGCAAATATAAGAATAGCGCACTTAATTCTGCGGTATTCGTCGAATCATGCGTTATAGTTTAGAATACACAACATATATCATTATAATGTTCTTATTGGAATACTGTCTGTTCTATAATGACAGGTCATGTGTTGTTAGTTGTAACTATAGGTAGAAAGCGACGCCGAATAGGCTGGACCTTGAGGAAAGACTGACCAGGAAACAAGTTGGCATATGACTGAAAGTGCATGTAGTTTGTTGATCGGGTTGCGCAATTGGTTAGTGTAAAACTCGGAAGCAAATGTGCCCCGTCTCGAGCCTCGATCGCAGCCATTATGGCGAGTTTCTGATGAGTGATCAATAAAGACGAAACCGATCTACTTTATGGATCGCATTTACTATCGTATCCAATTTTTAGTTGAAATTGACATCATACACCTAATAAAATCGTGCTATATAGAAACTAATTTAATAATAAAATAATATTTAATTTATTACACATTAATTATATATACAAGGTCATGAAATTCTAATAAATTCATACATTAATATATCATCTCACCTCCAGATATGTACGGAACGCATACTCGTATGCATTGCTACTAGTCGGTATGATTGATTGTGACAAGTAAGTCGGGGCAGATCACAAATAAAGAAAATGGGTAGATTATTTTATACAATACACTAGTTCAATTTACTTTCTGGGAAACAATTTCTGTTTTCCAATTAACAGCTTATTTGACAAACCATGATGCTAATAATGCCTCTTTCATCAACAGGCCACTCAGACCGTTAACGCTTTCATCAGCAGCCCAAGCTAGCTCTGAACTGATTGCATTTTTGTTTTCATTGCCAGAGGCCGATTTAATACTCATCATGGCCTATATTAATTTTTGAAATAATAATGGAGTTGGTTTTGAGATTGAGGCTCAAGTTATATTTGTTAATATAAGCAAAGAAGTCAGTTTGGTTTGCTCAATCATACTAATGCTATTAAATGTTCCGGCCTGTATTTATTTGGGTCATTATTTTTGTTCAGGTAGTATTTTCTTGCGAGCTGACATTTTAAAACAGTTACAGCTATTTAACTTTTGAAAACAACAATTATTATTTCATAATTTATCCGCGGATTGCTGTTATCAATGCCATGCTAATTTACACAAGATCCTAGGAAAAAGAAAGAAGATGACTGCCGCCTCTGTGATACATACCTTAGTCGTGTTCCTAATCCTGTTGATTAAAAACAGCATTGCTGATTCTTGGGGTGCGTTGTGAAGTCAGGATTATTCGATCATATGCTCTTAACTTTTTCTGGAATTCGTTGCGTGATTTACGCATACTTCAAAACTATGCAGAGGCTGTAGAATTTCTTTATCTGAAAGCTGGCTGTCCTTAGCCGTCTGGACCAGCAAGGTTGTCATGCAAGTGGCCTTTCTAAAAGAATATCAATATGCTATATTTTGAGTACTTCGATGTTGACTACTTATGCACAAATAACTTTTTCCATTTGCTGAATAGTTAGTAGCAAAATTAAAGCAGGCATATCAGACCGTTTAAAGAAACTGGTCTTATGATTGTCACTTTGTAATATTTTCATCTGGTTCTGATTTTATCAATCTGCTCTGTTTTCGAAATCATATATATAAAAAAATATGTTAGTTCAATTTTTTACGTTATACCTAGCTTAACATTGCAATCATTCAGTTGCATTGGGTTGCGCCATTTGTCGTATTTTTGGTTCCTTTATTTATTCTGGTGAATCAAGGATTTTAATGTTGGAGACATCTACCGATTCTTGTTTGATTTTAATGAAGAGATATTTTCATGAAGCACAAATTAGCTTGGCAAATAGAAGTTTGACTACGTCTTGGGTTATACCAAACTAGCAGTCCTGTATACACCTGCTCTGTTGAAAATTGAAGAATAAACATTATTTTTTTGCTGAATTATATTAAAACTGAAATAGGTTGATTGATTCAGTTGTGTATTATGTTTGGGCACCTAGTAAAAAAAATTAGTTCTAATATTATATTAGACCAAAGACAGCATGAACGGAACACGTAATTTCGTGCAAATTTGCTTCGTGCTTACTAGGGACTCATCGGTAGGAGTCGGTATTACGCCCTTTACCCACTATATATTTGGATGCGGATTATGGGAAAATAGGACGGTACAATCTCCTATATGAATAAGTAAACATGCAGTAGTGAAGCTAGCTTCATATAATATCTTCGACAATGCGACTTCAAACCAAACTCACTATATATAATATATATACCAAGCCTGTAAATGGCACTAACACTATGGATATTTTGTCAGTGCCAGATGCCAATACTATTGTTGTCGAAAAGGTACATGGTACCAACACGATGGATTTCAATGTATGCTAAAGTTCACCAAAATTGAGAATTAAATCTATTTATTAACACTTGTTACTCCAGCAAATCCATACACTCTGGCCTTGATCGATATCAGTTATCACATTTTGCGGTAATCATGACATCATTCAATTAAACATATAACAGTTATATACTGTTTGTTTAGGAAAACTATTATATATGCAATTATGTATTAGGTGTTGCGCAACTATAAAAAAATTAGTTCAAATATGACCAGAAGAATAAACCAAATTCAGCTTGAACAAAATGTATAATCTCAGTGAAAATTCGTTTTGTGCTTGTTGGCGACTCATCATTAGAAGTCGATGTTGCACTCTTTACCCACAATTGATTATCTGGCTTTCAACATATTTAATGTAACATGCTATCTATTGCGTTAAGTATATCCTTATATATAGACTAAAATATAATTACACGTTTTCAGACATCTTTGGTGCAAATTGGAGAATTGCCAATAATCGCAATTTTGTTTCGGTCTTCAAGTAGTTTACGAAGTGTTCCCATAAGAACTTCGACATTATTTTTAACTGTGTTCTCATTAATGAAGCCAGTATGCACAAAACTTCGTCATAAAATGAAAAAAATTCTTATTTAGCGTGTTCCTGCAACTTAAACGGCAAGATTTTCCTAACAGGAAGAATGCTTCTTCCAAAATGTGATCCTGCGGTTATAAGATCTTTCGATAGCTTGATCTCACTATTCACAGGAATCATTGAATTCAACGGTTTTTATCGTTAGCAAGCGACGGTTAGATTACTATTAAACAATCAATGATTGCACGGGTGGAGGTAACAGATGTTTAAATCAAGTTTGCGAGCTTGAAGTAAACATCAATCCCATTTTATTTAACCAGTCGTCGAACAACATAGAAAAACTACCGTCAGTCGTGTTGTTCGACGACTGGTTAGAAACAATGGGATTGGTTTTTACATCAAGTTAGGTTAATAATTGTCGTGTAGGGTTTAACCTAGTTAAAGTATCTTTATTATAAAGAGTGGTAAGTAATTATGGAATCTCGATGCTTCACTGCCGCGTAATCGCGGAAAGTCAAATAGACGATGAAGGATTATTTGTAAGTGAGGGAGCGAATCAAATCTAAAGAATAAGATCTACCAAAGAAAACTGAAAGAAACTAATCATACTAGACTATAATACAGCACGTGTGCTAGGCGAATTTAATTGGCAGAAATCTGTGTTTATTGCACATTCTTTTTGAAGTACTGTTTTATTCTTCTTTGACCGACAGAATATGACAAATTATTCGGCCTAAAAGAGCACTTGAACAATGTTTCACAGATGACTTCCACTCATGCCCAAATTTCTTCATCAAGTGAGGCCAATTCATGGGGTATGTGTGAAGTTTCATATTTACCACTTTTTGCTATATACAAATTTTATTTTCCAAGTTTTACCAATTGTATAATGCGTGTGTTATTTCAATGAGTCCTCTAGATAACTAAAAATGCAGTAGTCTGCCTTAAGAAAACAAGCCAAGTAAATAATGGAATAAGTTTCGCATTTAATTCTTCCTTAACTGTATTAAATGGTTAATAGAATTTCTTTTCATTTTTGTGGCTTCAAAATAATTCCAAAAATAAAATTGGCCCTTGGCCATGAAATTTCCGACCTGATGATATATAGAGATGTGCCACAAATAAAGGCAACAATCATCTGCATCTTTGAACCAAATTTGGACGTTCTAATTGATTCCACGGCAGCTGTTATAATTAAAATCAACACACAATGGCCTCAGGGGACAAATTTTAAGGCAGCAAGCGATGCTATAATATGCAAAGTTTATTGTCTGCTATCTTTGTTGATCGTCAAAGTGTTTAATAAAGAGCAAACATTTTCCTGGCATATGGGCTTCGCTCTACTGGAGCACAGTGTGAATAAGACTGATACTCCTTTCTTTATGGTAGAAGAAAGGTCCTGGGGTACGGTGGCGCATGAACTAATTTTTATTTTTTGCTTCATTTTGTAATCGACTTCGTATTGTTACGATGTTGCTTCTTCTTCAACTGTTGTAACAGGCAATCGTAGCAGAACACTAGATTTGTCAAAATCTGAGAATTTAGGTGCTTGGTTCCGACGTCCGGCGTCAAATAGATCAAGCTCTTCTTCCTCTACAAAAGCTTTATCTCATTCCTGTACATCATCATCATCGTTCGATTCTAACACTTCAGAAAATAAGTCCGATTTTGATGACAAGTCGGCACGCCGAAAATCAAGACTAAAAAATGTTCATTGCGATCGGAAAACATCGCGACGTCAGAAAGAGAAAAGCAGGGAAATTGATGAGCTAAATGTAAAAACTGGTGATTTCGTTTCTGAAAAGAACAGGTTAGAATAATGCGAATTTTTACACATTATAGCACTCAGTGTAATCTAATTTGTTACATTAGTCTTGTTTAATATTGTGAAATTAATTTTAATGAAGGTTGTGAACTTGATATAAGCACCTGACTCATTATATGCGTACATTTGTCAGTATAAACTGAGTATTGTATAGTGTGGAAAAGGCAATTCATCCAGTAGACCGGTTTCGTCCTTATTGGGAACTCATCAAGTACTGGCCAGAATTTGCCGCGGACAGGATACGAACCTGGGCACGTCTGCTTCAGAATCTGGTGCTCTAACCACTGAGCCACCCTGCACACACTACACAAAATTTTCAGTTATATACCAACTGCTCCTTGGTTAGCCTTTCCTGTAGGTAGAGCCTATATAGCATTCTCAATGGCTAGATAACCGTTTTTTTATTGATGCAAACATTAAACTTTAGATAAGTCCAGATTGGAGCCGTATTGCGATCTCTTATTTACTTATTCGAACGCTCTTAAAGGCTATTTTTCTTGCGCCATAGCAATTTTTGTCTGATGATCGCCTTTCCCTATTTAGTTGTATTGGTAGCGTTATCTTGCTAATTTTCGGAGATAAACACAACTATTCATTAATTAGAACTATAGGTATTTCCACCTGCACAATTAATGATTGTTCATATGTGTAACTTACATAAACACGAGAAAAGCTGAAATAGTTTTATGCTCGCGACTAAATAGAACTTTCACAGCCGGAATTTCCAATCGAGTACAATATATAATAGATTACTAGTGTTTGGGCCGTAGATTTTATTTTCTTTATTTACAATCGAATTGTAATTTGAACTCTGTTCGTTAGTTTTCCGTTGTGATCTGATGATGATCATGGGCGGTCGAAACGCCTCTTTACATGTTACTTAAGGTAGTTTGCTGTTGTGCAACTGGTCAGATAAAATGGGATTGGTGTTTATCTCAATCTCGCAAACTTTGTTTAAAGAATTGCTGTCACCACCCAGGTAGTCAATGATTGTTCAAATTCATAACTTGCATATATGTGATTGCATAGAAATGGTGAAGCTGACTTAATCCGTGAAGAACAATGTATACGAGACTAGGCGCGAAAGACGCAGGTCTAATTTTACCTACGTCAAACATGCATTGCCGTCGTGCTCTGATGATGACTATGGTAGGTCGCTACGCGTCAGTACGTGCGATTGTCGATAGTCTAGCTATGTTGTACGACTGGGTGAAGGAAATGGAATTAGTAATCTAAAGTGCAGAAGCTAACACGTAGAAGAAGTTTCCTTATTTAAGATCAAATTATGATGCTCCTATCGGTTTTTTCTTCAATCGCTTTCGTTTTTTATGTTACCTTGCACTATCTTCTAAGAATTTAAAGATGAAGACAACTAGCGATTCTTCCTTATTTGTGCGAGAGCATAGTTCTTGTCACCATACGCACAGTGGGCACTGCCGATATTTTGTTCATGGAGGAGTCTAGTATATACTATTTGGTAATTAGGGCGTACGGTGCCATGCTTTGCTGGGAAACAGTTTTACGCTTACCTATGGCTGAATTTATGTATGCATCTTTGTAGTT
>JAQBSW010014365.1:0-11811 GCA_029291075.1 Eudiplozoon nipponicum
TATATAATTGAGTAAAAATAAAGCATGTGTGGTACATTTAAAATGGCTTCTGATGGGTTGGAAACGTTGATTCAGGGACTGACTTCTCAAATGAATAATTTAACTGCAGAATTAGGCATAATTAAGTCTCGTCTGGACGATACGCTGATAATAAACACAGACGACATACATGTACGTGGACCATCCAATATAGGTGGACACAACAATGGCGACCGCGCCGAAGAGGAATCAGGAGGAAATATGCCGGCGTTTTCAGCCGAATCGACGAGTTATTTCAGACCGTCATCAGAGTTTAAGCCCATGCTGGCACCACTAGATGTGGAAAGGCCACAGTTGTGGTTCGAAAAATTTGAAGCATCAGTTCGAGCCCAAGAATTTACATTAGAAGCACCTATTGTGCGTGTGGCTGTCCAGGAATTAGTGGACCGGACAGTAGCAGTCCAATTGGAATTGCCGGTTGACCTCACGTATGAAGAGTACAAAAGACGAGTGTTGGATCATTTCCGGGCCAGGCCTCAGGAGGTGTTCTCAGAATTATACAGCCTGAAACCATTACTGGGTGAGATGCCCATGGATACCATGGCACGTATCAAGCGGTGGTTCTCGAAGCTTACTGAGTCTTTACCCGGGTTGCAACCGCATGAGGCCATCATGTTCATGCTGCTGGATCCTACCAGATACGGTGCAATATCGAGCGCCCAGGGAGGCCTTGAAGAGAGACTTCAGGCTCTTCAAAGTTCGGCCATGATGACAAACAAAGTGGCAGCTGCAACTCCACGCATGGGTCCCGTTACAACATCTGGCAGGAGCGACATACCGTACTGGAATTCTTCGCGGCATAATAATCAATTCCGCGACAGAAGGCAACAACCAGTGGCCTGGAAGCAAAGCCAATATATAAGGACTCCAGCTCCGACGAATACGGCGTATAAGCGTCAGCAAAACCAATGTACTGCTCCTCGAGAACGGCCAGTTCAGTGGGGAAACAGGGTTCACAATCTCACAAATAAAGGTGGGAGATCAGGGCACAAATATTAATCCTTCGGAGGCTCCGAGGGGTAGATCGAATGAAGACCAGCAGAACAAACAAAAAAGTGGTCCGAACCAGATGACCTTTGAAGAAAAGGAAGTGTGGGAAACATTGCCAAATGTAAGGATTTTCATTAAAGTTAAATTTTAGAACTCTTCAACGGACAGCCAGTAATAATGCAATCGGATACTGGAGCTGATGTGTCGGTATTACCACTGATTTTGCCATTAAACAACGTAAAACCTACGAGAGCAAGTTTATGTCAGGCATCAGGCGCATCGATGGTGGCTGCGGGCGAGTGGGACACTAAATTGTTAAAAATTGAAAATGTTTATCAAGTCTTTTGTTGTTGCGAATGCGCAAACGCCCTTATTGGGACTTGATTTCATTAGAAAATGGGTTAAGACGATAGACTGTCAAAATAAATTGGTATGCCTCTCGCGGCCTGAGGGAATAAGTTCAATAAAGTCTATATGTACCCATAAATTGCAGGAGGAGACCAGTTGTCTACCCGGGTGGTGGAAGAATCTTCAAATCCGATATAACATTATATTCCAACTGCCTGATTGTAGCGAGCGTCCAGGGCCGACGGTCGAACAGTTTAAGTTATGGTTAGAACTAAATGATGGTTACGAACCACCAAAAGTATATGGTGCTCCTCCAAAGAAATTAGCAGCGGCGACTCGTGCAACCCAAGAAATGATAGAAGCCGGCGTTCTTGAACCGTCAACATCTGTTTTTCGTGCTCCGATGGTTTATGTTACGAAAAAGGATGGTTCGCTCCGACCAGCGGCTGATTTTAGGCAATTGAACTCAGTAACGAAACCGGACCCGTATCCCATGCCGGCTCTGCGTGATCTATTCTTACAGCTGGCAGGAGGCAAATGGTTTGCCGTGCTTGATCTTAAACAGGGATTTTGGCAAATAGGCGTGCGGCCCCAAGACCGATGGAAGTTAGCGGTACAAGTACCCCAAGGTCATTTCCAATTCACCCGGGTACCATTTGGCCTTAAAAACGCACCGAAAGTGTTCCAAAAAATGATGGACTCGTTCGTGTCTGACTTAACTTGTACAACAGCTTACGTAGACGATGTTATTATATGGGCCACTACTGAACACGAATTACGTGTGAGGCTGCAGAAGATGTTGGCCAAAGCTGTAGAATAGCGATTACATTTTAATCCAGAAAAGGTACAGATAGGTCAAGAAGTGCGGTTCTTGGGGCACTTAGTCTCAGCGGACGGATGCGTGCCGTTAGATTCGAATGTACAACCTATCAGGGATTATCCGGTGCCTACTACTAGAAAACAATTGCGCCAGTTTATTGGTATGGTGAATTTCTATAGACCATACCTCGCAGGGATGGCGGTTACGCAGCAGCCCTTATCTCAGTTAACTAGTGCCAAGATACCATTTCGTTGGACGGAGGAGGCTCAACAAGCGTTTGTGCTATGCAAGTAGAAATTAATAGATGCAACTATTTTGACTTTCCCGGTAGGTAATATGTCAATTGTTACAGACGCGTCAGATATTGGGATAGGAGCGGTGTAACAAGCTGACGGACGTCCTGCGCAATATATAAGTCGCACACTCACTAAGGCGGAACTGAACTATACCGTCACAGAAAAGGAATTACTTGCCGTACAATGGGCGCTGCGGAAGTTTAGATATTTTGTCATCGGGGGACACGTGGATGTATTTACCGACCACAAAGCGCTAGTGCATTGGAGATCACTATGTATTGAGAAGAAACGTGTACATCGAGCCATTGAAGAACTAGAAGAGTACGATATATCAATTCATCAGAGCAGGAATCGAGAATGCGGCGGCCGATGCGCTCAGCAGAATTTCCGCTGTGCGGATTTCGCCGCTTATAAAAGTCTCTGAAGAACAGGGAAGAGATGCTACATGTCAGGAAATAGTCAATCAATTAAAAACGGCACAGTGGTGTCTGCACCATATAAAACGTTGAGTCTACAGAACGGCCTGTTGGTGCGGAAAGAAGGACAAACAGTGCAATGGTTTGTGCCAGAATCTATAAGAACAAAATTAATGGCCTTTTGGCATGAAACGTTAGGACATCCCGGCGCTGGGCGGCTCATTGAGACATTGCAGTCACGATTGTATTAGCCTGGCATGTCCAAAGAAATTCGTAGCTTTTGTCAACAGTGCACTACATGCAAACGTTGTAAACCACAAAAGCGAGAAAAAGTCACTCCGATTGCTATCAATGCCACTGCACGGAACGAGTTTCTGCATATCGACCTGGTAGGTCCACTGCCGGTAGCTCGCGGCGGGGTGTCCTATGTGTTTTCCATGGTCGATAAGTTTACTCGATGGGTCGAGTTTGTACCACTGAAGAAGATCACAAAAGAAAAGATTATAACGTGCTTAGAAGATCGATGGCTCAGTCGATTTGGTGCACCACAAGTTATTGTTACCGATCAAGGCGCACAGTTTGAGTCGAAAGAATTTAATCAGTGGTGCAAAGACCTTGACATAAAACATTCCCGCACAGCCACTTATCACCCGCAAACCAATGCGACAGCTGAGCGCGCACATAGGACGATGAAAGAGGTACTGCGATGCTGGTGTCACGAGAGCCCGGGAACGTGGAGAGACAAATTACATTTGGTCGAGCGGGCCATGCGCTTTACTGTCTCAACAGCTACAGGATTCGCTCCAACGACCATGGTCTATGGAGGACACATAAGACTGCCAGGTGAACCGGTAATCCAAGGATCCCATGAGCGCTGCACCATAGCGGATATTCAGGAACGACTAAAACAGTTAACTGAATATGTAGGCGCCACACAGCGACAAGGCTATGCAAGGCAACCGACACGCACTCGCCTAAAGGTCGGAGAGGGTGGACGCAGAGCACAATACTGTTTTTGTTAGCCTGCCCGATGGACCACGAGCTGTGGCACTGGATCGTTTAAGCAGAGTGCGAAAGCCGATTCCTGAGGGGGGGAAGATGTGGCAATGGCCACCTTTAAGACAAATAATGAACAAAGGGTCTTATCTAGGGCAGACAGTATTTCAACAGAAATTCCTCGCAGAAGCGTCCGTATAAGAATGAAGCAGTCAGACCAATGAGAAAAGCAGACTTAGAGCTGAAGTGAACATAAATTAATTAATGTGTAAATTTGTTTTATTAAATCGATGCTCGTTGTGCGAGCAAAATTCTATATATAATTGAGTAAAAATAAAGCATTTGTTGTACATTTAAAATGGCTTCTGATGGGTTGGAAACGTTGATTCAGGCATTGACTTCTCAAATGAATAATTTAACTGCAGAATTAGGCATAATTAAGGCTCGTCTAGACGATACGCTAATAATAAATACGGAAGACATCCAAGTGCGTGGACCATCCAACATAGGTGGACACAACAATGATAACTTATTAAATCGAGTTTTAACTTTGAATAATCATTAAACCCATTTCTAACCAGTCACAGAATTTAGCAGAATTCTGTTGGCACTTATGTGTTTCTCTCTTAGCTAATCGTTTTGGTTAGTCTAAAAGATGCTTAAACTATCATTATGTTGTGCAAGGATTAATGTTATCAAGTACTATACTTTGTAAATATAATTGACGTAAGCCTTCATAATTGTTAGGTGTTATATGCTACCTGCATTAACACATTTCGGCACATTTGTAATAATAACGATAGTAATGTGAATAGTTTTATACTTACATGCATGCAAACATATATACATTACCGGGCATCTAGATCTCTCGGATAACGGGTGCCAGAAGGGTCCATACCAATAAAGCAGAATTAACGATGCCTCTGCTCCGGACCGAGTTTACGGCAAGGACTCTCTATACTTTTTCCTTTTTTCAGTGTCCTTGTAATGATTCGCTGCTGCCTGATAAAGCAACTGATAATACGAATGAAGGTTTTCGGCCGCGAGATTGGTTTACGCTTTCTGGAGCTCTCGACATCCACTGAAGTTGCCTCGGCTATCTTGGCGAGCAAGATGTGTAGGAGGTTTTCTCAAATAATATACTGTTTAACGCAATCGACATTTCAAAGCAAGGTTTACCAGTGATGGTGTATTAACAAGCAGCCTCAAAATATTTCTCAATTTTCAATTTTTCTCTTCATTAATTTCTCCTGACGCTCAGCTTGCAATGGGCTAAATCGAATCAGGCGTGCGCATTAATTTGCCGTGCTTTCCAACGCTCGCAGTTTCAGTCTGACATTTCCTTGTTTTGCGCTGAATAAAAGAGAATTGTCACTAATTTTGACTTGAAACAGTTTGAGCAAAAGATTCTGAATCAGGCGTGACCAGGTTCGACTTGTCCTCAGCAAATTTTGGTTAGTACGTGAAGAGCTCCCAATAAGAACGAAACTGGTCTAGTGGATGAATCGCCGTTTCTACATTACACCATGCTTAAATTTTTCTGACAAATGTATGTATTTAATGGGATTGGTTACTATATAAAAATCGCAACCTTGAATTAAATAAATAGTTAGTTATGGTGTTTAGTGACATAATCGGACGGAGAAATTAGCAAGGCGTATACGTCAGGAAATCTCGACAAAAACCATTCCGCATTGTGTCATCAAAGATCCTAAGCTTTTGAAATCGGTAGATTCCTTTTACAGCAAAGTGCCGTTCAATTCGCTCGTAGGCTTTGTATCAAATTTGTCATCACGGCCGTTTTGCAGGCGGTAAGACTACTGCATTCGGGATGGATAATAATTGATCGAATGAGCACTGTCCAATTATTCTAGCGGTACCTCTTGATCTTTTGCTTTTGTGATTAGCACTAGCTGTAAGAATGGGCAAAATTGGTATATTCCTGAGGTTCAGCTTGACCTACTGCTCCCGTGTTGAGAATTGTCTGACTGAATGGGCTCGGTTGCCTCTTTCCAGCAATTCAGCTTCAACTACTGCTTCTGCGCGTGATTGATTCATAACAGGTATATTTATTTATACATTTATCAAATTGTATATAGAGAATGCACAAGAGAATCTACTTGTGGAAATCGCTTATAAGGAATTGGATCCTGTTGTGCATCAATCACGCGCAACATTTCAACAGCGTTTGCAAGTGTTATTTTGTCCCTAGCAAAAAGAACTCCGGACTGATGACAAGCAGGCCCAAGCTAATCAGCCCGGGAATGGTGGCATGAACCTTGCCGGGTCTAAAAGGCACAGCCATCATCCCGTTTTATTTGAAGCCTCGAGTTTAGTCTAACTGTGCAGTAACTTTTACTGTTAAATGTGCTCGATGAAAAGAGAGCAAATATGCCAGACGCGAAGGGCAAGTTTCGCCTGCTGAAGGAAACTTTGGCCACTGGCATCTGGGCAAATAGCACTCATCAACCTTGGTTGGTATACTATCTAGGCGAAGAAAAATTCTGAATGAAAACCATCCTCTCTAGGAATGGGCGATCTAGTGTTCTTTTACTGTTCACATATAAACATGAACAATTCGAATTAAAATGTTCGCTACCTATGGTTATATGGCAGTGAAACATTAGTCACTTTTTTTCTTTTCTATGGCTGTACATGACATATATATATATATATATATATATATATATATATATAATTTAAAGTGAAATGGCTTGGAAGTTGCACTGTCGAAGACTTTGTTTGAAGTTAACCTCACAACAGCATGTATGCACATCTGTATATAGTAGAATTTACCTTCGAATTTTAAATCATTCCTCACTCTAATATATAGTGAGTAAAGGGCGTAATACCGGATCCTACTGATGATTCGCCAGTAAGCACGAGATGAATATGCACGTTTAGCTTATATTCTTTTATTTATCCTTCAGTTCAAATTTGAATTAATTAGTAAGTAGGCGCGCATTACTTAATGCACATTTGCATTTATGTATGTCAATATCTAAATGCTTTATTTGTATTTGATAAATGTCATGATTACTGTGAAATGTGATAACTGATATCAATCAAGGCCAATGTTTATGAAGTTTCTGGAGTAGCAAGTATTCAGAAATAGTTGTAATTCGCAATTTCGGTGAACTTCAGCATAAAATGAAATCAAATGTATTTGAATCATGTAGCGAATCGGAAACCATAGTGTGGATACCGTATATACTTTCGGCAACTATAGCACAGATTTGTTACTATTTACAGGCTTGGTATATATATTAAATCTAGATAGCTGCCTTATAAGTCGCATGGCCGAAGACTTAATATAAAGTTAGCTTCACTACTGCAGAGTCACACATTCGTATAGCAAATTGTACCGTTCTCGCCAGCAATCTCGAAAAAAAAATTGTACGAGATTTTACATTGCGTTCATCGTGTCTTGTGTTTATCGTTCTGGTCATAATTGAACTTATTGTTTACTTGGTTCGCAACACAACAAACATCTGTATATATATTAGCTCTTCGCAACAAACAGTATCTAATTGTTTTATGTTTAATTTAGCCATGTAATTTTTACCACGAAACTAGATAGCGATAACGGTTAAGGCCAGAGTTTATAGATGTTATAGAGTAATAGATATTTTGAAAAACTTTTAATTCTCAATTTGGGTTCAGTTTAACCTACATTGCTAATGTGCCCACTCGGCAACCATAATATTGGTATCAGGTAATGGCACAATAGCCATAAAGTCGGTAACTATTATAATCTTGATATATATATAGTGAATTTGTTTTGAAATTTCGTTGTCGAAGACTTTATACGAAGTTAGCTTCATTAATGCAAGTTTACACATTCGTTTACACATTCCTTAACCAAACACAAAGGCGTAATACATGCTCCTAATGATGAGTGCCAATAAGCACAAAATTAATGTGCACGCGATTATACTTTTCGTTCGTGTTGTCTTTCGTTTATCATTCTGGTCATATTTCAAATAATTTGTTATCAGATGCGCAACACATAATACACAATTTCGAATACACTAGTTCTTCGCCACTGGATCTAAATAGGATGAGTATAATTGAATTATGTAATGATTACCGTGAAATGTGATAACTGATATTTTTCAAGGCCAGAATGTAAGCTTTTGCTGGAGTAAAAGGTGTTCAGAAATAGTGATAAATCTCAATTTTGGTGAATTTTAGCATACAACGAAATCCAATGTACCTGTATTGTGTACTGACTCGACAACAACAATTTTGCTACCATGAATATCTTCCAGTATATATATATATATATATATATATATATATATATAAATAGATAGAGATATATATAGTGATGAAGCGTGATACCGGCTCCTACTGATGTGTCGCGAACAATCTCAAAATGAATGTGCACGAAATTAGACGTTCCGTTCAAGTTGTCTTTGTCTTTAACTTCTGGTCATATTTGAACTTATCGGTCACTATGTGCGTAACACCTAATACACAATTGCATTTATATTAGTTCGACGCTACAAACAGTATTTAACTGTTATTCTTAATTGAAAGATATCATGATTACCACAAAATATGACCATGATATTCTTCAAAGCCAGTGTTGGAATTTGCTGGAATTGCAGGTGTTCAAATGTAATTTTAATTCTCAATTTTGGTGAACATTAACATACAGTGAAATCTATTGAGTTGGTACCATGTACCTTTTCGGCAACCATAATGTTGGTACCAGATAGTGTCACGATTTCTAGTGTTGCTGCCTTTTACAGCAATAGTATATATATATATATATATATATATATATATATATATATATATGTATATATATATATATATATATATATATATAATGAGTTGGCTTTGAAGTCGCATTACCGAATACATGAGTTGAATATAGATTCACTACTGCACCTTCACACATTCGTATAGGAGATTGTACCGTCCTATTTTCCCATATTCCTCAGCAAAATATATAGTAGGCAAAGGGCGTAATATCGTCTTCTACGCACGAAATATATGTGCACGATATCATTCATATCGGTCAGGCTGTCTTTATTTTATCCTTTTGGTCAAATTTGAACTAATTTGTTACTAGGTGCGCAACACTCCTACGCAACTTTGCAACATGCATAGATAATTTTATGGTTGAGTTGTGCTTTATCACGCCTACAAATGGTTTATAGTTGTAAATTCTTTTGTCCTTGCTGTTTGTCTGTGTCGATCTCTCATTTAATTTGGATAAGCCTGGTTGTGTGCTAAACTTCTAACTGACTCGTTCCCTCACAAGCGCCCCTGCTTATTGGACACCACTAAGCACTAATTCCAATAAACTCAGAGGCAAATTAATGAAGATAAGAATGCGGAGAACTCAATACAAAACTTAAAAGATTCAGGGCAGCAAACATATTCAAACATGACAATATCTACCAACGAAAGTGTTATTTAACACCCGTAACCTCAGACAATGTGCTCCAGAGTTAAAAATAATTGACGCAAAACCTTTCCATCGTCAAATTACAAAACAATCAGATAAAAAACTAAATAATCCAATGGAACATAAAAATATAGATTATGTTTATCTGTCACAATAATATCTGTGAAAAGTGCTTCTTTTAATTGTTAATGGAGGTGAATGTGAGCAGTGAAAAAATGTAACCAAAATTTTCTTTAGAAAAAGTATCGTAAGAAAATCTCGCAAATAACAGAAAAATTCGTTCTAAATTATCTAAAACCATGTGTATTAAAAGCATTGCTGCGGTCTCAATCAATTCGTATTCTATATGCCATCTAAATGTATTGTTACAGTTTATAGTACCAATTCTATGTGATTTTAAAATCGTAGGTTCAAATTTATGTGCATGCAAATGGCTTGTTCTTTTATTAAAGCTAATATTTATACAACTAATAAAAATCGTATAATCTGGTTTAAGCCAAAAATATATACGTTCTAATAAATTGTCAGATCGGAACAACTTTAAACTCGGCGAAATAAAGTCTAATTGACAATATAAAAAACAAAATCCTCATAATTAAATGCTCATAGGAACTCTATATGAAAGATTCCAAATTGCACCCGAAAACCGGTAAGCATTTTTAGAATTGTAAATTTCGAACCATGTACATCTTGATTACTCTAGTTGATTACTCAAACACACACACGAAAGCACACGCATATATATATATATATATATATATATATATTTTTTTTTTTTTTTTTTTTTATACGCAGAACAAATTTTTGTGTTTGTTTGTGTGTGCCCGAAGGAAAAATTTATACCTAAAAGATTAGTCATTTATAACTAAAAAGTCTATTATATATATATATATATATATATAATATATATATATATATATATATATATGTATGTGTTTGCTAAGAAGCAGGATTTAATAACAGCTACATATTTCTATAACCCAAGTAATGCATAGGCATCAAAAGGCTATCTGTTTGCCAGACATAGTCGTTTTGGTTATTCTGTTTCTGATCAGTTGTAATCAGAGCGTTCTGTAAGATTTGAACAGAGGACCATGTTCCTAATTTCATAAGTATGAAAAACCTTCATTATGAAACAAGCACTGTTGGAATTTTTATCAATGTAAAAAATTCAACAAGGTATATTTCATGTATATCTGCGTATGTGTTGTGAAAAAAGAAACGCAATAAAAAAATTTTTCGGCTAAGCATTATAGCGATTAGAAATTTCTTTAAACATTTCAAAATCAAATGCGCCAACGAATCGAAACATGATAAAAAGCGCTGAAACAGGGGAAAATTAAAAGATAGCCTTATGGTATAAAAAGTTTAATATTTCGCAGTTTTCAAATATTCAAGTAATAATTGACAAAATCATGTCTATGCCAAGATCTTTTCGGCCATCTCTTTGATATTTCGTTGCTTATCGCTGTCGTGTAATTGACGCGTCACCCAATCGTTGGCTTTGCGAACAATAAGACGCCATTTCTCTTCTTCCTGGCTGGCTTTCGTCTGCAGAAAGGCAATAGCCAACACGGTAGCCCACACGTCTTCGGAGGGACCTAATACCCAATATAAGCAAAGAACGCAGTACATCAAGCAGATTACAGATGACGATAAAATGAATACAAATAACTTAACCAGACAATGATTTTAAGCACAAATGGTGATACGTATAATTAAAGTCATGTTTGTAAAAATACGATAAACTATATTCGTAGTTTCAAAATTTAGGATTTGATAAATCAACTATGGAATGGATGATTATAGTTTATTCTTCGAATTGAACTAATTCAATATTATGATGTTTTCTCATAAACGTACACTTAGCTCATCTTAAATACACTCACCAATGTAGGCATAAACTTCCCGTACACTGGAGTTCAATATATCCTGGGAGCCATTGGTCGAATCGTCAAAGGTAATTATCGCACTAAACACGGATCAAAATAAGAAGCAGAGTTCACTCTGCCTTACGCTCCAGCACTAAAGAGATAACATTGCAAATGTCTTCCTCATTACTGCCCCTATTTGCGCTAGCACGGCGATTTTAGAGTCAAACTTATTCAATTCAGAGAAAGATGTGCCTGACTGGTTATGGCTCGCCCGTCGTCTGGCCGGCCATGCTTATGGCAAACGGGAAAAGTTTATTAAAATACATGTATGCTCTTTATTAAATATATTTAGTTAAAAAAGGCTTTATTTCGTGTTTAACAACTAATAAATACTAAATCAATAATTGGCTGATTCAAAAGTCAGATTTATGCATGACGGCGTAATCGTGGGCTTGCTAAGAAGTGGAGAGCAGTAATAATCCAAATTATGGCGAGTTATGATAATTTTAATGGCGATTTTTATCGAAAGATTTTATAGAGTAAAGAAGCAGTTTATTCAAAATAAATTTTCGTTAAACATAGATAATTTAGAAAAAACAGTTAGATACTA